>JAGSMP010001261.1:0-87732 GCA_029286625.1 Parnassius orleans
AATCTTTTGTATAACTAAACATTGGTTAAAAGATTATAACTATAATATTTTTAATTTCAGTAAAGACCAGATGGTCAGTTACTTTAACAGAGAAAAAAATTTACGCGGTGGCTCCTTAATATTAGATAATAAATTATTAATAAGTAAAGAAAGTAAGGATATTGTAAGCGTCTCTGTTGAGCGAACTGTAGAAATTGCATGTGTTGAGTTCGAGCACTTCATTGTTGTCGGTGTTTACAGAACCCCACATTCTATGTATGATTGTTTTAAAAAAATAATGGAGGAAGTTTTGCTTAAACTTAATAAACTGAATAAATATGTGGAGACTTTAATATCAATCTCCTTGAAACTTCTTCCATGAGTATTAAGTTTAGATCATTGCTCAAATCATACAACCTTGTTAATTTGTTCTTTGAGCCAACACGTATTGCAGGGCCTAGTGCAACTTGTATAGATAATATTTTTACTGATATTGAGCCTTTACATAAATTAATTATTCAAAATTTAAGTTCTGATCACTGTGGACAGTTAATCTCGCTACCTTACATGCACAAAAAACAGAAAGTTAAGAAAGTTGTGCTTGTTCCAATAAATAAACGAACTTCTTCTAAATAAATGATTAAGAAGAAGTATAGTAAAAAAGCTGCCTTTTCTTCCATATAAAAACAATACTTACTATTTATATGGATCATTATTTAAACTAATAAGTCTTGAATTTAATAAAACATTTACTTCTAAAACACTCTCTTAAACAGTCGCAAATCGTTCAATGAGTGGGCGACAGTAGAAATCCATAGGAGTAGACAAAAGTTATATGACCTTTACAATGAAAGATTATATAATCATAGTGTTTCATTTAGAGAATATGTAAAAAAATATTTCAAAATATTGAAAAGAGTGTGTTGTGCAGCCAAGTCTTTATATTTAAGAAACAAAATTAAGAATGCCTCTAATAAAATTAAAATGACTTGGAGTATAATCAATAGTGAAACTGACAAGATGAAACTACACAACCCAAACTTTCAATTAAATTTTAACAGTAATTTGACAAAATCAGTTCAAGACGATGCAACGGCTTTTGAACTATATTTTACCGATATTCTGATCTTGACTTCAAAGTCACTCAATTCCTCCCCTGCTGTCGCCTAGTCATTACTCAAACAAAATGTAAATGTCTGTAAAAAAGAATTTGCATTTCATAAAATATTATCAGGTGATATTTTAAAATATTTCAAAACTATTGATATTAAAAATACAACAGATCTATGGGGGATTTCTGTTAAAGTTACTGCGTCTATAATAGATGCGATCGCACCCCAACTTGCTATTATTTTCAATGCTAGTATCGAATCTGGTGTGTTTTCTGATTTAATGAAACATAGTAAAGTTATTTTTAATTGAATCTAGCAGTACATTGGACCCCACTAATTTTAGACCTATTTCTGTACTGCCAACGTTCAGTAAAATTTTTGAAAAAATTATTCTAGATCAAATGTTAATATAAATAAATTACTACATAACAATCAGTTTGGATTTACAAGGGTTCGCTCGACAACCAATGCCGGTGTTGAGCTAATCAAACATATTTTCTGTGCATGGGAAAATTCGGAAGATGCTTTGGGTATATTTTGTGATCTTTCCAAGGCTTTCGACTGTGTTCACCATGAGATATTAATCAGGAAGCTACATCATTATGATGTAAAAAACATAGCGCCTAAAATTGTTATGTCATATCTAAATAATAGAACGCAAACAGATGTTATTAATGGATGCAGTTCTTCCGGATCGGTAGTATCTATGGGTGTTCCTCAGGTCTCAGTTCTTGGTCCCTTTCTATTTTTAGTTTATAATAATGACTAACCTTCTTTATGGGGAATAACCATAATATAGTATTATTTGCTGATGATACTTCGTTGATTTTCCGACTAAAAAGGCAATTATTGAAATATGACGAAGTGAATAATGCTATATCAAAAGTAGTATACACTGGTTTAACGTTAATAATTTGCTTTTGAACAAGTTAGAATAGCAACTCGTTTAGTACATCCAAGACACCGTACAGCGGCATTTTGTGGTAGCTTTCGTTATTTTACCACGATTTCCACCACCAATTAGAAATCTAGCTTCAATATAATTTCAAAAAATACTTACTCAGTATTCAAAAGTCAACTTATTGAAAGTTTATTCGTTTCTTTTTAATTTTAATTAAGTAATTACTATTTTTATTATATTAATTTTTATAAGTATGTATGTGATAGTGTAAACGTCTGTATGGTTTCAATATATTATGTGTGCATATTGACTTAAAATTGTATAATAATGAAAATTGTTAAGTTTAGTTTATGTTAAATTTTTATTGGCACCCACGGAAGATCAGCGTCGAAGTAATTTGTCAGTACCAAGACTACGCTGAGCTAGGTACTTTTTTAGTAACCGTTTATAAAAATTATGATATGTTATTATTGTAAGCAAATTGCTAAAATGTATTACAAAATAAACTTATTTTCTTTCTTCTTTCTTTCTTTCTCCTATGTATCGCCGTCAATGTCTGTTCTCAATTCTTATAACGGATAAGCGAAGATGACAGTTTCATACGTCACTAGCGTTTTTATATTACAGACAATGACAGGCGTAAAGTTAATAAGGTAGCAGTCAGATTACGAATAAAAAAATCAAGTGTATTTAGAGGAAAGTATAGATTTTTAAACAAGAGTTACAAGGTGCGAGACGTCTGGTACTGTGGTCGTCAATCCACCTGCTTGAAGATAATGGCAAGTCCTTCCTACAACGGGAGGGGTTCATACCCGTTTCATATCGATTCGTTAAAAAGAATGAAAGAAATAACATTAATGCGTGGTAGAGACCACGCTCTCCCAGAATACCAGCGTAAAATAGCAGAATAATACAACTGTGTTTCGTATGGTGTGTGTAGAAAACCGGAAACCCTTTTTGTTGGAAACGAGGCATTCCATCTTAGTCCTCAAAGGTTTAAATCACCTGCATTTTGATTCTTAATCAAAGATTGATGTAGACGTCTATTATGATCCACAGCACCCACTTACCATCAAGTGGACTGTGTGCTCGCTTGTCACCCTTATTCTTTATAAAAAAATATTCATTGCAAATTTTTTTTCGCAATTATTTCTCGTCATGCCAGACCTTATATTATTAGGTGTCGTTCTATATTTACATAATATTAATTACAGTTAAGACAGCGCGAAGATTCCTTACAAAGACTAAATTTAAATGGCATCTCGCAAATTGTTTTTGACGTCATTGTTGAAGGTTAGTAAAATCAAAGATATTTTATATATTCTTGTGATTAATTTAAAACAATGATTATTTCATAAAAATTTCAAAATTATCATGAAAATATGTTAGCCTAGTTAATTTCATTTTTCATATGTTAAGTTTAAAACTTGATATCGCACTAGTTTGACGTTGAGGCCACTTCAGGGAACGTGACCGATCCTCGACTTTGACTTTTACTTTGACTTACCCTTAAACTGACCACGAAGTATTAAAATTCATTTTGTATTATTATTGTAAACTTTAAATAAATGAAATGAAATGATAAGAACAATTTTATACTTTACTTTTTCTTGAATTATTTAAATTATGTTTTATCATTTTACGTATTAATCTATAATTTTATTAAATTGTATTTAATAATTTCATAAGTTGTAGTTGTTGTTTTTTATTATTTCCGTCCAGACACAACAACTTTATCTATATTAATAAATTTAAAATGAAATGAAATCGTTCATGGTGGTACGACTACTCCACAAGCTCTAAGTCAAAAAGTGTGATGTTCGGAGTTTCTCTGGTGGATAAGATTCGTAATAAAGAAATTTGCTGGATAACCATGGTCACTGACATGGCCTTCCATATTTGCAAACTGTAGTGCTGATGGGCTGAAGGCAGAAATGGTAACCTTCGAAGTAACGTAGAAACACATCGTGGTACATCCCCTAGCTAGGTTGAGCGACGATCTGCGGAAGGCGGCTGGCAGCAACTGGATGCTTGAAGCCGAAGATTTGGCTAAGTAGCGCGCTTTGGAAGGACCCTTGTCACTACACGGCAATTTTTTTGCTTTTATTTATTGAACCAATTTTTTAAATGTGAGAGGTAATATAAAAGCATTGTTTGGGAACATACATATTTAATTTATTTCTTTTATCTTCAAAAACATTTCACTTTAGTCTCGCTGTATTGCACTAAGACAACCGTTGTCTAAGCTAGCACGGCTGTTAAATTAAACTTTATCCCTCAGTTCATATGATATTGTATCTTGAAATATTACATTAGATAATATGAAACTTTAAGTGAAACATGCTCTATATAATATAAAAGCTTAGATTTTATTTCACAATTACTTTTGTATTAAAAATCAAAAACCCCTCAAAAATGATCTAATAAAGTGCTATGATCTGTTTATGCGTCATGCCTCACTACCCTATATGACATGGGGTAGCGGGCTATTTCAGTATGATTACTATGGATGTCGTAAGAGGCTACAGACAAAAACTGAAACTTCCTGTTATGAGCTCTAATCATTTAAAAAGCCGTGGGTACCAACCCCGGTGGGTTGGTACCCACGGCTTCAACGCGGAAACTATGGAAAAATCTTCTTATGACGCAATCTATTGGGGGACTTATGTTCAGCAGCGGACATTTTATAAGATGTAATGAAAATAAAATGATGATGATGATGATGACTTGTTTTTTTACGAGAGCTGTTTTGGTAATATTGATTAAATCATAGATATCTAATATCAATGCGAAATATCCTCACAAGTCATCAAGCGAATGTTCTTCTGTAGAGATCTCACTTTTCGAAGTGGTTGAATTTTTTTATGGTATTTAAAAAGGACTTTTATTGTATTTTGATAATGTTTTCCAGACCGAGTTTCGGTCACGGTCATTCTCAACGGAGACTAGCCTCGTGATTATGCGCAAGACAGAACATACACTCGTGATTCTGCGCAAGACAGAATCACGAGTGTATGTGACAGTTCACGAGTGTATGCGCAAGCACATGCTTTCTACATTTCCTCACTCTCATCGTCCGATAATACGGCAATCCGACACGATCAGAGAGAGATCAAATGCAGGACCAACGGCTTTACGTGTTTTTCGTGACACTGGGCTGAAACAGCGCCTACTTTACGAGTCCACGCTGTTACTGAAAATTTCTTGACATAAAAACCCAAAAACTGATTTTGACCAGACCCTGCATTTGAACTCATCCACGAGATCATGAGTTCAAATCCAGGGTCAACTAAATCATCCAATCAGCAGTCGCACTTACCACCACTAGACCAACAAGGCTGCCATCTTATATTTTATACCTGTTATAAGCCTGTGATTGAATTCTATACAAAAAAGGTCATATTAAATCGGATATGCGGGAAGCGTACATATGTATGTACAAAATCATATTTCCTTTTGCCTTGTATTGGATTAGATGTAGACACATTGTAATCGGATAAAGAACTGGCAAATTATTGCACTTCGTTGCCATACACAACATTATAAACGGCAATGCATTCCATTTGGTTCAAATGCATGTTAAAGCGACAACAAAGGTAGGATTGTAGTGAAGCACTAGCATAAAATAATTAAAAAAAAACATAATGTTAGTTGCGACACATAGTTGAGCTAGATGCCTATTTGTTGCTGCATTAATGAAAATGTAATATATATCAGGTGTTGCAATTATGTATAATGCAGTTTCAAATAAAGATGTATATTTCTTTCTATTTGTGAAAAAATGGAAGAAATTTTCGCGAGAATTTAATACATAAAATGTACAAAAATTTCGCAAATTTCGTCATGCATTAATAAATTAATCTTAAAATATAAGATGCCTGGGCAAGTGTAAGTCATTTTCAAGTTAAAAGTTTCGAAATGAAACTCGCTCCCTATTTTCTAGTGTCTATAGTACAACTTTTCGCAGAGCTTAGAATGAAATGGCTTACACCTTATTCATAAAAGTACACCTTTTTCATTATATTAAGGTCTCTTTCTTAACTTTTCTAACTTCCAAGTCTACCTCATAATCATAATTACAGATTTTCACAAGTCCACTGCTGAATATAGGTCCACCACAAGAAATTCTACAATGCATGATTCTTTCCTGAGCCACCTCCGTTTATCGACTTAATGCATCTTTTACCCACGTGGTCACTCCTTCTACAATAGTAGAGGGCCTCCCTACACTTTGCGTACCGTTATCGTACCTTTATCAACCGGACCGTCGAAAATTTTAAATAAGCTAAAATAATTATTTATGTTATAAATATTTCAAGAGCAATGAGCATTGAGCATTCAACTAGCAACGTCATTTCTTTGATCGTCGCTTAGAGAGATACTAAGTATTATTGTGTAAATTAGTTGGTAACCTCTTTGATTCTTACACAAAAACGAAATATGCTGGATGCTGGTATATAGTATCTTAATACATCGTGCATGTGAATCTGATAATAATATTTTCAGTGATTTTAATCCATTTCAGTACACAATACAAGTTTTTAAGGAATATATTAGGAAAACAATTAACTAATCTTAAACTATAAGTTTTGAAATGTATAGTCTTTAATCTTTTGTTCTTAAACAGTTAATTTCACCGTACCTTTTTTTTCATATTTTGACTGTGGAAACTTTACTTTAAGTAAATACGTAATTATTGACTGCCGCGTTGGTCTTTTTTTTTAAATGGGGAAATGCCTACGCATGCCGGCCTCGCGGGGGCAAGGACGGGTTATGTCGGACTCGCACCGACTAAAACCCCATGGTATTCCACCTTCGTCGCATATTGGCAGGGCCACAGGAACGCTTTTGCACACATCCTCGGCCCCACCAGCGCCGGCCGCCCCATCGCGGCCCCTCCTCGGGAGAGGACTACTCCTCCCACATCTTCTTCATCTCCTTCTCAGGTAAGGCGCACCAGAATACACGGCGCGCCTTCCTCCGCGGCCTTCAACTTCAACTTTGCAATGGACGCCCCCGTGTTCGATGCGCGAAGGCCATGGGGCCAGGAAAAACGAGCACTCAAAAGCACTAGCCCTCCTGAACCCAGCGGCGGATCTGGTCTATGGCTACCCCGCCTACCAAGATTCGGCTGCAGAGGTTGTTAGGGAGAGCGGAGCCTTGTAATACCAACTCCTCCCCCCCCGAACCGTCATCGCATCAACGGTGCGGCCCCATCAGAGTCGCGGAGGATAAGGTGAGTGGCGCCTCGCCATACCAACACTCCTCTTCCTCCGCGACTCCACATCGGCACAAAGTTTGGAGAAAAAATTAAACCCAAGTGGTTGAATTTTTTTGAAAAATTTTGAAGTTTGAAAGTTGTGAAAATCGAGGGGAAGTTTTTAATGTAACTCTTTGTATTTCACTCAAAAGGGTCAAAAAAAATTAACCTGTAATAAAAAGTAAAAGCCGGCTTCAAACTACTAAAACAATTTCCACATATTAGCCTCTGAAGTTCGGGCTTGAATACTTCTATACATTATGTGTTAGCTCCGACTTCTGAAGATGTTATGTGGAATTTTTTATCTTATTTAGTTCTTTGAAGTCCGTTTTTACATTTTATTAAAAATATTTTAACTTACATCAAACTTATAAAAAATATTTCATTGAAATATATAATTGACCTAACTAAAACTAATAGTTTTATTATATATAAATAAATACAATAATAAGTCATATGGTGACAAAATCTATCACCCCATTTCGTTTAGTGGGTGTCGTAAGAAGCGACTGTGAGATATTTTTTAAATAGAGTTTCTAATAGATGGCGGTATTGCCATCTTGTTTACGCCAGGTGCATAAAAATACAAACCGGCGACGGGAAGCAGCATCAAATGTGATTGCTAATCCGCCTGCTAGGCATGGCAATTAATTCAAATCCTCCCCACAATTGAATAAGTCCATGTACAACAGTAGACGTGTGCGGGGTGGTGAAGTAGAAGATAACTTAATGGAATGAAAATTAAATATGGCTTAATTAAATAGTTTTAGCAATGAGTTACGGAAAGCGAAACTCCAAACTAATATGAATTAAGAGAAACAGACAAAAGCAATTAAACAGTAATGTGCTTGAGTATACTAATACACTTATGCATACATCTAACCGTAACCTGAATCACTTATGTGGTATTAGTTTACCATTTAATCTTTAGCAAATTGCTTTTAGTTTCACTTATACATTATTTATGATATCAAGCTACAATTTAAAATAATATCACAAATTGTAGCAAATATTGAAACAAATATTTTATCCTGTATTATTTTATCAATTTATTACATATACTCGTTACGTGCAATCACAATAACTCTAAAGTAAGTAGCCTAGCTTACATTTGACAATGATTTAAGTATTAAATAAAAAATGAAAATTGAAAATATCAGCAGTGACTTCAATCATCGTCACAGCCCTCCACAGGATATATCGTAATCTCTTGAACGATGCCTAGCTGAGTTGGAAATTGAAACATATTTTTTAAGAACATTCGATAATATTTACATATATAGCAAGGGTGTTAAGCAAGCATTTAGTTCACCTCATCATCATCATCATCATCATCATCATCATTATAGCCCTTCACAAGTCCAATGCTGAACATAGGCCTCCCTCAAGTTATGCCACAAAGCACGTTCCTGAGCCACCTGCATCCATCGACTTCCTGCATGTCTTACCAGGTCGTCATACCATCTAGTGGGAGGTCGCCCTACACTTCGCATACCGGTAAGAGGCTGCCACTCGAGAACCCTTTTTCCCCATCGGTTGTCGGTTCTTTGAGCTATATGGCCGGCCCATTGCAACTTCAGCTTACTTAAATCCGTTGTGCTATGTCAGCCACTGGTTCTACTGCGGATATCCTCATTTCTAAGATTATCACGCAGAGAAACCCTAAACATAGCCCTCTCCATAGCTCGCTGAGAGACCTAGAGCGTCCTCATACGGCCAGCAGTGAAGAACCACTTCTCAGATCCATAAGTCATCACTGGAAACACGCACTCGTTGTACAGTCTCGTTTTCAAGTTTTGAGGTATACCTGACGAGAAGATGTCTCGTAATTTCCCGAACGCCGAATCAGCCGAGTTGAATCCGTCGATTGAGCGCTCGGTCGAAGTTGGACTTACCTAGTCGGACTATTTGTCCCAGGTAAACATACTCGTCAACAACTTCGAGTTTAGTGCTCCCAACAACTACCGGCATAGGTGTGACATGGACGTTATACATAATCTTTGTTTTGTCCATATTCATCTTAAGACCTATCCGTCGGGAGGCACTGTTGAGGTCATTGAGCATAGTGCTTAGGTCCTCCAGCGATTCTGCCATAAGGACTATATCGTCGGCAAATTGAAGGTGAGTGATGTACTCGCCATTGACGTTTATACCGTATCCTTTCCAGTCCAGTAGCTTGAAAACGTCTTCCAATGCAGTGGTGAAGAGTTTCGAGGATATAACGTCACCCTGTCTTACCCTTCTCTGCAGTTAGATAGGTTTGTACTCTGGTTCTGTACTCGGATAGCCATCGTAGCCCTACTGCACAAACACTTCAGCACTTCGATATACTGACAGTCAACTTGGCACCACTGAACGGACTGCAGCACCGCCCAAATTTCGACGGAACCAAAGGCTTTCTACGCAAGATATAGTGGCAAATTGTACTCCTTGGTCTTCTATACAATTTGCCGAAGTGTATCTATGTGGTCTATGGTGCTAAAGCCTTTTCGGAAACCGGCTTGTTCGGGAGGCTGGAAGTCGTCGTGTCTGCGTGCGAGACGATTCGTAATGACTCTTGAAAACAGTACGTAGACGCGGCTCAGAAGGAAAATCGGTTTAAATTTCTCCAAGAGAGCATTGCCGCCTTTCATGAAGAACAAGTCCATCGCACTTCTGCTCCGCGCCTTCGGAGTAGTGCCACCATGGAGGACTTCAAGTACCGGTTTTCCACCCGCTTTCAGAAGCTCCGCTGTAATTTCATCCTCGCCCGGGGACTTGCCGTTTTTATTGTGCTGGAGAGCCACCTATTCTAATCTCGCTCAGTCTGACTTTCGGGATATTATCGGAATAGTGTCGGATAAGACTTGCTCTTGGATCGTTACTCACACTTTCGTGTGGCTCCAACGATGACGTGTACAGCTTTTTACACAGCTTTGTACAGACTTTGGAGCCCTGGTTCCGCTCGATCGCTTCTTCAATACGAGCTGTATTGAAGTTGCGTAAGTCCTGCCGCATGCATTTGGAGATCTGTCTGTTCAGTTGCCTGTGTGGTATCAAATCTGTTGAAGACTGCAGCTTCTTTTCCCGTCTAACAGCCATGAGATTAAGAGTTTGATCGGAGAGTTTTTGTGTTCTTCTGCGGCGGGTCTTGCAAAACTTAGCTCCGACCGCATGGACAGTTTCCACGAGCTTGTCATTCATATCGTCCACTGCATTGCAATCTTCTAGGCACTGAAAACGGTTTTGTAACTCGAGCTGAAAGGTTTCGGGACTCTGGATTAGAGAACGAGGGGGTTGAATGTTGACTTCATTAGACGAGATGTCTCCAACTTAACATTTAGGTTCAGTGTGCCTCTAACCATTCGGTGATCGCTACCAAATTTCACCCTCGCGATCACTGAGACATCACTGAACAGTTGCCGCCTAGTCGTCATAATGAAGTCGATCTAATTTTTTGCGAACCGTCGGGGCTTGATCAGGTCCACTTCCTGTGGGGCCCCTTCTGGAAAAAAAGTTCATCATAAAGAGTCCCTCTTTCTCCTTGAAGTCGGCCAGCTGTTGGTCCCTTGGGTTCCGTTGCCCTATTCCAAATTTTCCTACCCTCAGCTCACCGTTCTCTCTTGTGCCTAGTTTTACGTTAAAGTCTCCCATTAACACCGTATAGTGGGTTTTGGAGGAATGTATTGCTTTAGCGATATCCTCATACATTTTCTCCACCTCCTCATCGGGATGTGCCAAGGTTGGTGCGTAAACCTGTATGACCTTCAACGAATACCGTTTGGTAATTCTAAGTATAAAGTACGCAACCCTCGTCGACACACTCACAATCTTTACTACGTTGTTAACGAGAGACTTGTGAACAATAAATCCGACACTTCCTTGGGATAGATGGTCGCCCTCCCGGTGATAGAACAAGTTGCCGGATTCGTGGATTACCGTGTCCTCCCCTCTCTTCGGAGCTCAGATAATCCTATAATATTCCAACGCAACTTGTCTATCTCTTCTTCAAGCTCCAGGATCTTCTCGTCAGTCTTTAGGGTGCGTGCGTTGTATGTTGCCAGGTCGAGTCATCTTTGGTGGCAACCGAACCTCCACCGAAGATTCTTAGCACCCCCTGCCCCGCTGTTACCCTGGTCACCACAGTAGCCAGGAATAGCGGGGCTGCCGGGGACTAGGGGCCGTCTTTTTGTAACTTTCGTCATGGGGGTATATTGCCATAGTTGCTACGCTTGGCGAGCGGGTTGGCAACCGCAGTTTTTTTATTATTTTTTGCTGTTACTAGAAAGATACTGTTGCCCATATTCTGCCTCAGTTTCCCTATGTCGCCTCATACGACACCTATGGGAAGATATGGGGTAGTGGGTATTCTTACCCGCCACTACACGGGAACCTCATATTAAGTGGAAATTGCTACCCTTAAAATTTACATCTAACCCGATTTAGAATCAAAATTTTAATGCGTTGTTACTTCACTGAACTAAGATAGAATGCCTCGTTACCAGTATAAATTGTCTACAGCTTTCTATACTCACTAAGTATATGAAACAATCGTATTATGCAATAATTTTTCCCTTGATACCGCACCAGTCGAGCCAACCCGTTTGTGCTGCAACCACAATAAAGCTGCTTTTTGGCTCTACCATATTATAAATACTAAAATTTTAATATTAAACTGAAAACTCAGCTTTTTGAAAAAGGTTACATAAAAATATTAACAACTATGTACATACTATGTAGTTCATAATAAGCCAGTTTACGAACATTTGCTGTAAAAGTGTACAATAGCTATTTATTAAACATGAAAAACAACTGGCAGTTCTGAGCTCACACGAGTGTGCTTAATTGTTTTTCCGTGCTTACACAAGCGTAGAACAATAGTAGAATATATTATATTATTTTTTTATTATCTTTAGTCTTTACGCGAAAGTTGTCGACGTCCACTTACCGCTAGTTAGGTTGTGGCCTATGGACTGTCTAAATCTATCCTCGATTAAGAATCTAAATGCAGATACGTTGTCGCCCCTGTTAGTAATATGAAATGCATCGTTTCCAGTAAAGTGTCTCGGTTCTCTACACTCACCACACAGGATCATTAAGTTGCTATTTTATATTGGTATTCTGTGACAACGTGGTCCCTTCTCGTCGAACCGACCTTTTCCCTCTACAACCATAGTCTAGCTTCAGCTTGATTCTACCAGGTGTAGTTATACCGTTTTGTTGAATTGGCCAAATTGAACTGTAATAGCTTGGTTTAACTTGGAATTCTACACTCAAATAAATTTTTTATTTAAGGCATGGTATTCTTAAATCAGTTATTCATTTCTTTTATGGGGTTATAATATACATACAACGGAATTTAAATTCCATTTTCTCATTCCATAGTTAATTTGGGTTTGCACATAGATCACTCTATGAACTGGGAGTACAGATCTCGGAAATTAGTCGTACAGTTGTTGCGACTCTACGTACATGCCTGGTTATTGTCGCTAGATTACGATCAGACCGAAAATTTGTTGACGACAGTAAAATAAGAAAACTAGGAAAATTAATTACTGTAATTCTGATTTTAGTTGCTTAATATATCCCATTACACATTCACATCCATATTTTCAAAACATGAAACAAGAAACTCCCAACCACCTGCCAATCACGTTGTCTTTCATACGTAACTCACGTGTAACAAATAAACTTTAACAAAATTTGTTTATTACCCATTGTTTTGGTCGTATTTTCTACTTTATAGATTTGAGTTCTTTTTTCCATATAATATTTGCCGCTAACTGTGTAAATTATTCATACTTAAAAGTTTGCTTGTAAATGTACCACTGTGTACCTAGTTTACCTAGTACAGGGTTCAGAGACTACAGATTGTTTTATATACCTACTCCTCATAAATAAATAAATAAATAAATATTGGTTGAATTCATGCCATTATTTTTTAATTTTTACGATTACTAACACATTCGCTGTCTGATTTACAGACACAATAGTAAGACAATAGCAATGCATTATTTACGTAATGCACGGGACAGTGAATGTGTTGAAAAACTTTTTAATATGAATTGTTTTGTCTTGTATTTTAAAGAATCGAATGAAATAGAATATTTTTATTCAATATGAATTATAATATAGCATATATTATAGCCTCGAAGAACCGACAACCGATGCGGAAAGGTTCTCAAGTACACAAAAGCGATGAATGCAGGTGGCTCAGGACCGTACCTTGTGTCAATCTATGGAGGAGGATTGTGTTCAACAATGGATTTGTGATGGGCTACAATAGTTAGTGAGAGTCAGATAGATTATAAATAATTCTTATAGGAAGTATTTTCTTACTTCTAATTTTATTTACAAATACCTGTTCGACTGATGATTGCTTGACGTCACAGAATTCTTAATAGTATAAGGTATCAGCGTTAACTAACGTCTAGTTAAAATTGGAAAATAAAACATTTTTTTAATAGAATACATAGACATAAGACACAGTCCTCTTCTCATCTATACACATATCACATCTAACACAGCTGCTACGAGGGTGATCCTATACCTGTCCAAAAGGACTAAATAAATAAACCACATAAATTTTCTATTAAATTTAATTTTCACTAAAGAAATTGCAATTGCATGGACGACTTGAATGGCGGAAACTTTGAAATATCTCAAATTTCCTATTTCATTTAAGAATGAACATGAAACCTTTACCAGGCAGATCTGAATAAATAAAAATAAATCACATGGAAAAAAATACAACTGAAAAGGAGAACAGAATTTAAAATCAGAAAAAAGTGTACAACGTAATGGACAAATAATTTTAGCGACGGATAGCAATGCTATCTGTCTTCTTCACATAAATAACGCTTAATTACTGTGATGACAATGTATAACAAACACAACAAGGAATGTATAACGAACAATAAATTCTGAAAGCATTCAACATGAACTCAAATACCCAAAGCGTTTGTGAGCAATCCATTTAGAATGTGTAATGTTAAAACTTAAATATGATATATTTGTGGTTATGACGCAAACGCTGTTGGTTGAAACTATTTATATAGGTACGTGAGAAATATAATATACCGTCACTAATAACGCAACTTTAGAAGCAGAAGTTAGGTAACTGGTGTGTTCATAATAATGTTGATTTAATTATAATGAAAGTGTCAAATACAGTATAGTTTGACGTTGAAGGGAGTATTTAAATTTTAAATAAACAATTTTAGACACCGTAAAACCCTAGGTGAAAGTTTATCGACGTGAGCGAAGACGCGGGTAAAAAGCTAGTTTTATAATAAAATGTTTGCCTCTGTCGATCCACCACTCGCGACATATTGTTATTTCAATTTACACTTACGAACTAGCAAACCCTTGTTTACACATTCTATCCGTTTTGTCAGCCTTCCTCTCAAATGTAAAGACATTTACATATGTTTGTATGCCTCTTTCACAATATTAACATAATATCCTTTCTCAGCATGAAAATTATGAAAGTCTATTATGGTCTCTAATGATTCAGATATGAATTTTCACTTTAAGAAACCACTCTCAGAAAATGACAAATGTGTCATGAGTTATACGAAACCCAATCCCGACAACTATTCTTATTTATGAATAATAAGATTTTCACTATAAACGCACATGATAACAAAGACTGGTAATTAAAAATCACTTATTGAACTCTAATTCTTCTTTTTTTTTAAATGGGAAATGCCTACGCATGCCGGCCTCGCGAGGCAAGGACGGGTTGTCGGACTCACACCGACTAAAACCCCATGGTATTCCACCTTCGTCGCATATTGGCAGGGCCACAGGTACGCTTTTGCACATCCTCGGCCCCAGCGCCAGCCGCCCCATCGCGGCCCTCTCAGGAGAGACTACTCCTCACATCTTCTTCATCTCCTTCTCAGGTAAGGCGCACCAGAATACACGGCGCGCTTCCTCACAACCTTCAATGGACGCCCCCGTGTTCGATGCGCGAAGGCCATGGGGCCAGGAAAAACGAGCACTCAAAAGCACTAGCCCAGCTGAACCCAGCGGCGGATCTGGTCTATGGCTTCCCCGCCTACCAAGATTCGGCTGCAGAGGTTGTTAGAGAGCGGAGCCTTGTAATACCACTCCTCCCCCCGAACCGTCATCGCATCAACGGTGCGGCCCCATTAGAGTCGCGGAGGATAAGGTGAGTGGCGCCTCGCCATACCAACACTCCTCTTCCTCCGCGACTCCACATCAACACAAAGTTTGGAGAAAAAATTAAACCCAAGTGGTTGAATTTTTGAAAAATTGAAGTTTGAAAGTTGTGAAAATCGAGGGGAAGTTTTTAATGTAACTCTTTGTATTTCACTCAAAAGGGTCAAAAAAAATTAACCTGTAATAAAAAGTAAAAGCCGGCTTCAAACTACAAAAAAAATTTCCATATATAGCCTCTGAAGTTCGGGCTTGATACTTCTATACATTATGTGTTAGCTCCGACTTCTGAAGATGTTATGTGAAATTTTTTATCTTATTTAGTTCTTTGAAGTCCGTTTTTACATTTTATTAAAAATATTTTAACTTACATCAAACTTATAAAAAATATTTAATTGAAATATATAATTGACCTAACTAAAACTAATAGTTTTATTATATATAAATACAATAATAAGTCATATGGTGACAAAATCTATCACCATTTCGTTTAGTGGGTGTCGTAGGCGACTGTGAGATATTTTTTAAATAGAGTTTCTAATAGATAGGTATTGCCATCTTGTTTACGCCAGGTGCATAAAAATACAAACCGGCGACGGAAGCAGCATCAAATGTGATCGCTAATCCGCCTGCTAGGCATGGCAATTAATTCCTCCCCCCACAATTGAATAAGTCCATGTCCAACAGTAGACGTGTGCGGGGTGGTGAAGTAGAAGATAACTTAATGGAATGAAAATTAAATATGGCTTAATTAAATAGTTTTAGCAATGAGTTACGGAAAGCGAAACTCCAAACTAATATGAATTAAGAGAAACAGACAAAAGCAATTAAACAGTAATGTGCTTGAGTATACTAATACACTTATGCATACATCTAACCGTAACCTGAATCACTTATGTGGTATTAGTTTACCATTTAATCTTTAGCAAATTGCTTTTAGTTTCACTTATACGTTATTTATGATATCAAGCTACAATTTAAAATAATATCACAAATTGTAGCAAATATTGAAACAAATATTTTATCCTGTATTATTTTATCAATTTCTTACATATACTCGTTACGTGCAACCACAATAACTCTAAAGTGAGTAGCCTAGCTTACATTTGTCAATGATTTAAGTATTTAATAAAAAATGAAAATTGAAAATATCAACAGTGACTTCAATCATCATCACAGCCCTCCACAGGATATATCGTAATCTCTTGAACGATGCCTAGCTGATTTGGAAATTGAAACATATTTTTTAAGGACATTCGATAATATTTACATATAGAGCAAGGGTGTTAACCAAGCATTTAGTTCACCTCATCATCATCATCATCATCATTATAGCCCTTCACAAGTCCAATGCTGAACATAGGGCTCCCTCAAGTTATGCCACAAAGCACGTTCCTGAGCCACCTGCATCCATCGACTTCCTGCATGTCTTACCAGGTCGTCATACCATCTAGTGGGAGGTCGAGAACCCTTTTTCCCCATCGGTTGTCGGTTCTTTGAGCTATATGGTCGGCCCATTGCAACTTCAGCTTACTTAAATCCGTTGTGCTATGTCAGCCACTGGTTCTACTGCGGATATCCTCATTTCTAAGATTATCACGCAGAGAAACCCTAAACATAGCCCTCTCCATAGCTCGCTGAGAGACCTAGAGCGTCCTCATATGGCCAGCAGTGAAGAACCACTTCTCAGATCCATAAGTCATCACTGGCAACACGCACTTGTTGTACAGTCTCGTTTTCAAGTTTTGAGGTATGACGAGAGAGATGTGTCGTAATTTCCCGAACGCTGAATCAGCCGAGTTGAATCTGTCGATTGAGCGCTCGGTTGAAGTTGGACTTACCTGGTCGGACTATTTGTCCCAGGTAAATATACTCGTCAACAACTTCAAGTTTAGTGCTTCCAACTACCGGCATAGGTGTGATGGACGTTATACATAATCTTTGTTTTGTCCATATTTATCTTAAGACCTATCCGTCAGGCACTATTGAGGTCATTGAGCATAGTGCTTAGGTCCTCCAGCGATTCTGCCATAAGAACTATATCGTCGGCAAATTGAAGGTGAGTGATGTACTCGCCATTGACGTTTATACCGTATCCTTTCCAGTCCAGTAGCTTGAAATCTTCCAATGCAGTGGTGAGAGTTTCGAGGATATAACGTCACCCTGTCTTACCTTCTCTGCAGTTAGATAGGTTTGTACTCTGGTTCTGTACTCGGATAGCCATCGTAGCCTACTGCACAAACACTTCAGCACTTCGATATACTGACAGTCTTTTTCTTTTCTTGTCTTTTCGATATACTGACTTGGCACCGCTGAACGGACTGCAGCTGCAAATTTCGACGGAACCAAAACTTTCTTCGCAAGACATAGTGGCAAATGTACTCCGGTCTTCTATACAATTTGCCGAGTGGTGTCTATGTGGTCTATGGTGCTAAAGTCTTTTCGGAAACCGGCATATTGGGAGGCTGGAAGTCGTCGAGTCTGCGTGCGAGACGATTCCTAATGACTCTTGAAAGCAGTACGTAGACGCGGCTCAGAAGGAAAATCGGTTTAAATTTCTCCAAGAGCATTGCCGCGTTTATGAAGAACAAGTCCATCGCACTTCTGCTCCCCGCCTTTGAGTAGTGCCACCATGGATGACGGAATTAAGAGCTTCTGAAGGACTTCAAGTACCGGTTTTCCACCGTTTTCAGAATCTCCGCTGTAATTCCATCCTCGCCCAGGGACTTGCCGTTTTATTGTGCTGGAGAGCCTATTCTAATCTCGCTCAGTCTGACTTTTTGGATACTATCGGAATAGTGTCTGTTGAATCGTTACTCACACTTTCGTGGCTCCAACGATGACGTGTACAGCTTTACACAGCTTTGTACAGACTTTGGGCCCTGGTTCCTCGATCGCTTCTTCAATACGAGCTGTATTGAAGTTGCGTCGCCTACCGCATGCATTTGGAGATCTGTCTGTTGAGTTGCCTGTGTGGTATCAAATCTGTTGAAGACTGCAGCTTCTTTTCCCTTCTAACAGCCATGAGATTAAGAGTTTGATCGGAGAGTTTTTGTGTTCTTCTGCGGCGGGCTTGCAAAACTTAGCTCCGACCGCATGGACAGTTTCCACGAGCTTGTCATTCATATCGTCCACTGCATTGCAATCTTCTAGGCACTGAAAACGGTTTTGTAACTCGAGCTGAAAGGTTTCGGGACTCTGGATTAGAGAACGAGGGGGTTGAATGTTGACTTCATTAGACGAGATGTCTCCAACTTAACATTTAGGTTCAGTGTGCCTCTAACCATTCGGTGATCGCTACCAAATTTCACCCTCGCGATCACTGAGACATCACTGAACAGTTGCCGCCTAGTCGTCATAATGAAGTCGATCTAATTTTTTGCGAACCGTCGGGGCTCGATCAGGTCCACTTCCTGTGGGGCCCCTTCTGGAAAAAAAGTTCATCATAAAGAGTCCCTCTTTCTCCTTGAAGTCGGCCAGCTGTTGGTCCCTTGGGTTCCGTTGCCCTATTCCAAATTTTCCTACCCTCAGCTCACCGTTCTCTCTTGTGCTGGTTTACGTTAAAATCTCCCATTAACACCGTATAGTGGGTTTTGGAGGAATGTATTGCTTTAGAGATATCCTTATACATTTTCTCCACCTCTTCATCGGGATGTGCCGAGGTTGGTGCGTAAACCTGTATGACCTTCAACGAATACCGTTTGGTAATTCTAAGTATAAAGTACGCAACCCTCGTCGACACACTCACAATCTTTACTTCGTTGTTAACGAGAGACTTGTGAACGATAAATCCGACACTTCCTTGGGATAGATGGTCGCCCTCCCTGTGATAGAACAAGTTGCCGGATTCAAGGATTACCGTGTCCTCCCTTCTCTTCGGAGCTCAGATAATCCTATAATATTCCAACGCAACTTGTCTATCTCTTATTCAAGCTCCAGGATCTTCTCGTCAGTCTTTAGGGTGCGTGCGTTGTATGTTGCCAGGTCGAGTCGTCTTTGGTGGCGAACCTCCACCAGATTCTTAGCACCCCTGCCCCCTGTTACCCTGGTCACCACAGTAGCCAGGAATAGCAGGAGGCTGCCGGACAGGGCCGTCTTTTGTAACTTTCGTCATGGGGGTATATTGCCATAGTTGCTACGCGAGCGGGTTGGCAACCGCAGTTTTTTTATTATTTTTTGCTGTTACTAGAAAGATACTGTTGCCCATATTCTGCCTCAGTTTCCCTATGTCGCCTCATACGACACCTATGGAAAGATATGGGGTAGTAGGTATTCTTACCCGCCACTAAACGGGGAACCTCATATTAAGTGGAAATTGGTACCCTTAAAATTTACATCTAACTCCGATTTAGAATCAAAATTTTAATGCGTTGTTACTTCACTGAACTAAGATAGAATGCCTCGTTACCAGTATAAATTGTCTACAGCTTTCTATATTCACTAAGTATATGAAACAATCGTATAATGCAATAATTTTTCCCTTGATACCGCACCGATCGAGCCAACCCGTTTGTGCTGCAACCACAATAAAGCTGCTTTTTGGCTCTACCATATTATAAATACTAAAATTTTAATATTAAACTGAAAACTCAGCTTTTTGAAAAAGGTTACATAAAAATATTAACAACTATGTACATACTATGTAGTTCATAATAAGCCAGTTTACGAACATTTGCTGTAAAAGTGTACAATAGCTATTTATTAAAAATGAAAAACAACTGGCAGTTCTGAGCTCACACGAGTGTGCTTAATTGTTTTTCCGTGCTTACACAAGCGTAGAACAATAGTAGAATATATTATATTATTTTTTTATTATCTTTAGTCTTTACGCGAAAAGTTGTCGACGTCCACTTACCGCTAGGTAGGTTGTGGCCTATGGACTGTCTAAATCTATCCTCGATTAAGAATCTAAATGCAGATACGTTGCCGCCCCTGTTAGTAATATGAAATGCATCGTTTCCAGTAAAAAGTGTCTCCGGTTCTCTACACTCACCACACAGCATCATTAAGTTGCTATTTTATATTGGTATTCTGTGACAACGTGGTCCCTTCTCGTCGAACCGACATTTTCCCTCTACAAACATTGTCTAGCTTCAGCTTGATTCTACCAAGTGTAGTTCAGCCGTTTTGTTGATTTGGCTTAATTGAACTGTAATAGCTTGGTTGAACTTGGAAATCTACACAGAAATAAAAATTTTATTCAAGGCATGGTATTCTTAAATCAGTTATTCATTTCTTTTATAAGGTATAATATACATACAATGGAATTTAAATTCCATTTTCTCATTCCATACTTAATTTGGGTTTGCACATTGATCACTCTATGAACTGGGGAGTACAGATCTTGGAAATTAGTCGTACAGTTGTTGCAACTCTACATGTTGGTTATCGCTAGATTACGATCAGACCGAAAATTTGTTGACGACAGTAAAATAAGAAAACTAGGAAAATTAGTTACTGTAATTCTGATTTTAGTTGCTTAATATATCCCATTACACATTCACATCCATATTCCCAACCACCTGCCAATCACGTTGACTTTCATACGTAACTTAACGTGTAACAAATAAACTTTAACAAAATTTGTTTATTACCCATTGTTTTGGTCGTATTTTCTACTTTATAGATTTGAGTTCTTTTTTCCATATAAAATTTCTGCTAACTGTGTAAATTATTCATACTTAAAAGTTTGCTTGTAAATGTACCACTGTGTACTATTACAATATTGAAGCTCTGGAACCCTGTAGTTTACCTAGTACAGGGTTCAGAGACTACAGATTGTTTTATATACCTACTCCTCATAAATAAATAAATAAATAAATATTGGTTGAATTCCTGTTATTATTTTTTAACTTTTACGATTACTAACACATTCGGTGTTCGATTTACAGACACAATAGTATAACAATAGCAATGCATTATTTACGTAATGCACGGGACAGTGAATGTGTTAAAAAACTTATTAATATGAATTGTTTTGTCTTGTATTTTAAAGAATCGAATGAAATAGAATATTTTTATTCAATATGAATTATAATATAGCATATATTATAACCGACAACCGATGCGGAAAGGTTCTCAATTACACAAAAGCGATGAATGCAGGTGGCTCAGGACCGTACCTTGTGTCAATCTATGGAGGAGGATTGTGTTCACCAATGGACTTGTGATGGGCTACAATAGTAAGTGAGAGTCAGATAGATTATAAATAATTCTTATTGGAAGTATTTTCTTACTTCTAATTTTATTTACAAATACCTGTTCGACTGATGATTGCTTGACGTCACAGAATTCTTAATAGTATAAGGTATCAGCGTTAACTAACGTCTAGTTAAAATTGGAAAACAAAACATTTTTTTTAAATAGAATACATAGACATAAGATACTGACTGTATACTCACTCCTGCTGGACACAGTCCTCTTCTCATCTATACACATATCAGATCTAACACAGCTGCTACGAGGGTGATCCTATACCTCTCCAAAAGGACTAAATAAATAAACCACATAAATTTTCTATTAAATTTAATTTTCACTAAAGAAATTGCAATTGCATGGACGACTTGAATGGCGGAAACTTTGAAATATCTCAAATTCCTATTTCATTTAAGAATGAACTTGAAACCTTTATCAGGTAGATCTGAATAAATAAAAATAAATCACATGGAAAAAATACAACTGAAAAGAACAGAATTTAAAATCAGAACAAAGTGTACAACGGTATTAGATAAATAATTTTAGCGACGGATAGCAATGCTGTCTGTCTTAATCACATAAATAACGCTTAATTACTGTGATGACAATGTATAACAAACACAACAAGGAATGTATAACGAACAATAAATTCTGAAAGCATTCAACATGAACTCAAATACCCAAAGCGTTTGTGAGCAATCCATTTAGAATGTGTAATGTTAAAACTTAAATATGATATATTTGTTTGTGGTTATGACGCAAACGCTGTTGGTTGAAACTATTTATATAGGTGCGTGAGAAATATAATATACCGTCACTAATAACGCAATTTTAGAAGCAGAAGTTAGGTAACTGGTGTGTTCATAATAATGTTGATTTAATTATAATGCAAGTGTCAAATACAGTATAGTTTGACGTTGAAGGGAGTATTTCAATTTTAAATAAACAATTTTAGACACCGTAAAACCCTAGGTGAAAGTTTATCGACATGAGCGAAGACGCGGGTAAAAAGCTAGTTTTATAATAAAATGTTTGCCTATGTCGATCCACCACTCGCGACATATTGTTATTTCAATTTACACTTACGAACTAGCAAACCCTTGTTTACACATTCTATCCGTTTTGTGAGCCTTCCTCTCAAATGTAAAGACATTTACATGTGTTTGTACGCCTCTTTCACAATATTAACATAATATCCTTTCTCAGCATCAAAACTATGAAAGTCTATTATGATCTCTAATGATTCAGATATGGATTTTCATTCTAAGAAACCACTTTCAGAAAATGACAAATGTGTCATGAGTGATACGAAACCCAATACCAACAACTATTCTTGTCATTTATGAATAATGAGATTTTCACTATAAACGCACATGATAACAATAAGCCTGGTAATTATAAATCACTTATTGAACTCTAATTCTTCTTTTTTTTTAAATGCTTTCCTCGCATGCTATGATTTTGTCTTGTATTGTGGAGACAATTTACATACATAAATTACACAAGTACAAACATCTAGACCCGGAAAATTTATTTATAGGCCATAAAAATAATTGTTCCGTGCGGGATTCGTAGAAAGGCACAGCCACACGTATACGTCCCTCCACTGTTGAGGGAGGTAGTCGCGCTCACGGACTTAATTTATTGTTAATACAAATCAAAATTTAAAGAAATGATTAAATTCGACCGTCCTTCCTTTCCTTTTGTCGAAGTCGAAATTATAAAACACTTTGCACCGTGCATTTCAGATTTATCTAACTTGCGACTTAGCTATTAACAAGATTACTTACAAGTAGGTAGTTTAATGGAACGAAAATTTTAACAAATGCAAAGAAAGTTGAGATTGAACTGCATTAAATCAAAAATGATCCAAATAAACAGAAAAATATATTTTCAAGTAGTGAAAAAACAGCTTCTTTATTTTTAAATGATTAAGTTTTAACATATTTTTTTTATTTATTTAAAAGGACAACCAACAAGACGAACACTATTACATGGAATTTAAAGTAACATGAATATCAAACTAAAGCTAAGTGTCATCTTAATTATAGGCTGCCACGGCATGCAAATGTGGACTATGCAAATAAAACTTAAATAGTTTAGTTAATACTAAGGAAATGAAAACTTAAACATTTTAATCCTTATTTTTTATGTTAAAAAAGTTAAAAAAACTTGCGTCTAAATTTCATCGGCTTGTCAGAAAAGATGTCGATGTTGTAAGACTTAGATATTAAGTTGTACTGTCTCTGTAAGCGATTCATGGTGGCGTGGTGACCTAAGCTACTTTTACCACCTTTTTTTTGGCACCTTTTGGTGAGAAAGGAACGTAACGTACGTGACGCGGTAACTTGTATGGGATATTAAAATTGACAGATTGCGATAACACAGGACAGTCAATGAGGCCATTGATAATCTTATAAAAGAGCAACTGATCCAAGAACAACCTTCGCCCTCGTAGACTATTCAGTTTAAAATAGGCAAGACGTTCCTATATGAGGGCAGCAGTTTTTTTGGATTGGTAGGATAGTGCCAGAGAAATCTCTTCTGTATTCGCTCGATTCGCTTAATATGGACCTGGTAATGTGGGGACCAGACCTGACTACAATATTCCAAACCCGAACGAACCAATGCCAAATACACAGAAGAATTTTTGTTGAGGGCTTTTGAACTCCTTCGCATTCCAGCACAAACCCTAGCATTTGAAACCTTTGTTGCGACTTGGTCTATGTGCTTGTGAAGCGTAGTTTTTATCCATAATGACGCCCAAATCGCGAATAGAGTCCATCCTTGCAATTTTGACCGGCAATATTGTAGGACGGTGACAAGTTCGTTTTGCTTGTCGAAAATCTAATGAATTTACATTTTTCTCCTTACATCATCCAGCGAGTCGATCCAGATCCTCCTGTAATAACAATGTATCACTAATACCTTTGATCTGCACAGACAGTTTCATATCATCAGTGTAAAGGAAACAAGCTGCATGATCAAAGATACCCACGATATTATGAATAAATATATTAAAGAGGATTGGACCCAGATGCGATCCTTGAGGAACGCCGGAAGTTGGCTGAAAGGAATGCAAGGAGTACCCATTAACCACAACGTGCGATTTCCGCTGATCAAGATAGGATTCAAACCATTCCAGAAAGCTACCATATACACCCAAACGAGAAAGCTTACCTAGAAAAATGTGTGATCAACTGAATCAAAAGCCTTACTAAAGTCGGTGTATATGGTGTCCATAAGAACGCGGGAATCAAGGAATTAGAAACAAACTCAGACACAAAGTCAAAAACAGAAAAGAGAGATTCACAGCATTGAACTACAAACAAAGAGGTTATTCCATCCGGGCCAGCTCACTTAGTCCTATCTAGTCCTTTCAGAGTTTTCGGAACATCCTCCCGCCCTGAGGGTCAGACTTCCTAGGAAACAAGAGACTGAGTATTTCGGATGAGGTACGTTGTAAAGAGGTAAGCTTGGCCGGTAAACCGAAACAAAAAAAGAAACAAAAAGATTACAAATACCAGTGCCACAGTTTTCTTCCCTATCACCGAATTTCATTGTAGAAGGATACGCGTTGCTATTGACTTTTTTATTCTTAAGAAAGGTACAAAACTTTTTTGGATTAACTGACCTCTCGAGATCAGTTATATATTTAAGATAACAAGATTCTATTAAAGTTGTAAATATTTACTTTGCCAATAATGGATTTAATAGATTTCCGCAAAGTAACGCCTGATTCTATTAATTAACAAGATTCTGTTAAATCAGATCACCGTTTTTTAATTGTTTGGAAGGCCAATTCGTCGAGTGGGTTTTTGTACTTTTTTTATCTTATCCTGAGCTTATACTTCTCACGTAAAAGGCGAATAAGATCTCTGGTATACCATGGAGCAAACTTTTTTAATGCTGGTTTGCTTTTAGGAACATATTTTAAGATAGAACTTTTAGTATTGAGTAAAATTTGTTAGTCATTTCATCCACCGAGGAGCACGAGGCCAGGTCACTCTCCCATGGTATCGAGCTTAAATAATTAGATATTTTTTCAAAGTCAGCTTTATAGAAGTTACGTCTCTCATTATAATTACGGGAAAGAAGTTTAGCTGAATAACCGGAGGGCAGCGTAAATTCCAGCGGTGGGTGATAATCATCTGCAGAACTGAGCTCAGAGTTACTTCGTGTCACATTCAACAGAATATTAAGATTAGAGAGAACCAGGTCTAAAATATTGGGTAAGATTATTTAAAGCCATGAAGTCCAGTAAAGTGCTTTCAAATAAAGTCTTAGTTATATTAATTCCATTTACAGCAAATGGTACCTCCATATCGTTCCAGGCAATACCACTCAGATTAAAAATCCCAAAATTAACGTTTTGCGTTTGACTCTAAGACACGATTAGTGTTGTCGATATAATGTTCCAGAAAACGTTTTTGACGGGAGGTAGACGCCACACAATAAGAGCTTATTTGGGGTACCTTTTTCCGTAGGTATATTAATTCGATACAAATATCCTCACATTTCTCAAAATGATGTAGCTTACGGGAATAAATATGCTTTGACACAGCCACCAATACCCCGCCACCAGATTTGTGCTGATGAAAACCGCTAGTCTCGCGGTCGCGTCTAAAAACTGCGTAACGATTACTAAACAATTCGGAGTCAAAAATAGTGCTGCTTAACCAAGTCTCACATAACACAATTATATCATAATCGTATTTTAATATGTGTTTGTACAAGTTTGTCGTCTTCGTTCGAAGACCCATAACGTTTTGAAAATATACATTTAAACTATTGAACTTTAAGCCGTATAATATAATACGATAGATTACAAAATAACAAAACAAAAAGAACCTAAGATAAGTTGTCCAGTTGTGGTAAGCCTATAGGGTTAAGGATACGGACTTCGAAACTAAAAAGTTGTGGGTTTGATTTCGCCATTTGACTACTGTCGTGAACGGGGCGTGGAGTGGTTAACGTGAGTATTAGTAATGTTAATAACGTTACTAATATTTTATATTCTTATTTTGAAGAAAAAAGTTTCGCGGTATCGAGGAGACGTTTTAAATACATAAATTACAGATGGCCAAACATCCAGATACGGAATTATTATTTGTTGGCTATACAAATATTTGAACCGTGCGGGATTCAACCCGGAACTATCTAGAAAATAAGTAATTACAATACAACTAAAGATCTATAAAATATAGGTGTATGTACAGACCACATCAGGATCTGATATTATTATTAATTCTGGTATATACGAGATGCTTATGATGATATGAAAATATAAAACCATGGTTTTTCTGACCTTTTCACAGAATTAGGGTGACACACGAGCATATAGTCTACGTGATGGTAAGTGTATGCTGTGGCCTATAGACATCTACTTCTACCCTCGATTAAGAGTCGAAATGTAGACACATTATCATCCCTGAGCACTAAGATGGAATGCCTCGTTTCCACTAAAAAGGGGTCTCCAGTTCTTATCATTCGTCATAAGAAACACAATCAATCCTCCTGGACTGTGTGTTTGTTTGTTACCCTTATTGTTATAGAAAATAGAATTTAAATGCAGCTTTTTGCGTACAACTACCTTCTTGAAAAGGCATTAATAAAAAAAGCAAAGCATTAAGAGGGAAAAAGGATCCCTTTCATTCCCGTAAACACAGCGCTTGCCATTTTAATACCTCGTAGGAGTATAAATGAGTGTTTGTTAACCGTTTAAATTGTATAAGGTTGGAGTGAAAATGTACGAGCGGCCGTTCATCGGCTAACTTGTGAATTTGCTTCGGACCGCACCTGATTTTCTAAAGTGTTATTGATTTTTATGATCATCGGGTTGCACACTTTTTACAAAATATTACTTTTAAGTCACCTGTGTTTGCTATTATTTCTTGTTAAAAAGAAAAAAGATACTACAAACATACAGTAAAAGTATAGCTGAAATTTGGTAACTGTCTCAGAAAAATTGTATATTATGTATTTATATACGAGGGTGATCCAAAAGTAATGATAATTGGTTACTTCAGGTCCGCATAAAATCCAAAAAATATTTTTGCTTGCTTATATACTCACTACGTCAGCCTAAAAAATCATATAAATAGATCACGATTTCCGGGAGATACATTCATTTGAATACGAACTGTCAAAGAGATAACATCAACATGGAGAAAACGAAATTAGAGCTGTCATCAAGTACCTCTGTTTGAAAAATGTCTTCAAAAGACATACACAGTGACTTAGTGGAAACATTGGGGACTCTGCTCCTCCATATTCTACAGTTGCACGCTGGGCCAAGGAGTTTAAACTGGGTAGAACATCCACTGAAGATGAACATCGCGAGGACGCCCATCCACGTCCTCACTGAAGACAACGTGAAAAAGTCGAAGATGTTGTGTTGGCAGATCGAAGAGACCATCAGGCATGTAGCTGAGGTCACAGGGATCTCATATGGCAGCGTTCAAAGAATCCTTGCGAACGAGTTGCATATGAAAAGGTCTCTGCGCGTTGGGTACCCAGAATGTTAACCGACGAGCAAAAGAAAAATCGAGTTGACATTTCGGGTCAATCTCGAAAAGTTCCAAAGATCAAGAAAATTTTTGTTCCGTTTTGTGACTTTGGACGAGACCTGGATCCACCATTTTGATCCTGAAACGAAACAACATTCGATGACTTGGAAGCGAGCCTCCTCACCGACGCCAAGAAATTCAAAGTTTCAAGTTCGGCGGGAAAGGTTATGGCATCTGTTTTTGGACGCTCAAGGCATAATTATGGTGGAATATTTGGAAAAGGAGCCACTATTACGGGTTCTTACTACGCAGACCAAATAAGAAGATTACGGGATGCCATTAAGGAAAAAGACGCGGCAAACTGCGAGCTGGAGTGCTGTTTCACCAAGACAACGCACCGGCTCACAAAGCCACAGTTGCGATGGCTGCCATTCAAGAAACGGGATTCGAACTGCTCGAACACCCTCCTATTCGCCAGATCTAGATCCTAGTGATTTCTACCTTTCCTCGGCTCAAGGAACGCCTCCGAGGCAAAAATTCGGGACGATAGCGAAGTAATGGCCGCTGTTGAAGCGTTTTGGGAGGTCAAGACAAAATTTTTTCAAAGGAATCCTGGGTTTAGAAAAAGATGGACTAAATGTATTGATTTGTTAGGAGACTATGTAGAAAAATAAATTATTATTTTAACTTTAATTACCGTGTTTTATTTTCATTATCATTACTTTTGGATCACCCTCGTATATACGCACAACCACACACACTAAGACACAGACGGGTAATTATTCCAGATTCTATGACATTAAGAAATGAACCATTATGTTCGCTGATTACAAGGATAGAATATATATTATATTAGTGGTGAGACCGAGTGCTTTATTCTGTACTTATATTAAGGTAATTCAAGGGAGGGTGCTTGTCTTTAATTTATCCGAAACTCAAAATAATAAAAAATAACGCTATAATCAACCCACCAGCCAAGCTTGGCAACTATAGAAAAATCCCTAAGAGGCAATCTAGGGGGAGGCATATGTTCAGCAGTGGACTTTAATAGACTAGAATAAATGGATGGACAGATGATGGATGAAAAATTAAGCAATATGAAATCCGTAAAATTACTTTTGTTTATTTACAATATTCACGTAAATTTATAACTTAATATTTGACATAAGTTCCATTATATAAATATAAAATTTATGCCAGTAATAAAACAACAAGCTCATAAATCGAAACGGGGGGAGCTTCAAATGATTCAAACGTGTCAGGATCACGAACAAAATAGGAGGGTCGGTCGAAGCGCGTATTTTTAACAAAATTCGTGCAGGAATGCAGTGTGGTGGCAGCGTAAGAGAATCTAACATTTCATTACGAAGATTTTAAGATGAAACCGACTAGTGTCATGTTAAAATCTTATGGCTTTCGTTGACGCAAAATACCAAGACCGGCGACGGTCAGTAGCGTCAAAGGTGCAAGACGTCTTGTGTGACTGCGGTCATCAATCCGTCTGACAAGTGTGACAAATAAAGTCAATCGTTTAATCGGGAAATGCCAAGCCTAGTTCTAGGCTATATCTTCCTCAGCTCGTCAAAGTGTACTTTTACCACTGACCTCTATATATGGACTGGCTATACACCGTGACATAATGAGGTGATTTGATTTTCGCCATTTTGGCGCTGAGAGCAGAAGTGAACATCCAAGGCACTAATAATAGAGATAAGACAGTGTGACAAAACATATCGATAAAAATTCTATACCCAGGCCTACCCGTAAAGTCCATTCTATTTAGGAATCATATTAATATAATGCCATATAATAAATAAATGTATCAATTAATACCTAGACCTAAGAGGCAAGCTTTATACCTCATATAAAACCAAGATCGACGCTGCGTTGGTCTATCTACGTTTTTATTCGTAACTACAGAACAGATTTTGTTCCGGGTTTCAAATGAGGAAATGCCTACGCATACCCTTCGTGGGGCAAGAACGGATTATGTCGGACTCGCACCTACTAAAACCCCATGGTGTTCCACCTTCGCCGCACATTGGCAGGGGCACGGAAGCGCTTTCAAACACATCCGCGACACCACCAGCGCTAGCCGCCCAATAGCAGCCCCTCCTTAGTTGAGGACTTCACCCCTTTTCCTTCTCAGATAAGGCACACCAGGAACACAAGGCCCTTCGCGGCCTCCAACTCCACCTGCACAACAGACTCCCCCAGCACCAAGTGGTGTAGCCCCGCCAAAGTCGCGAAGGATAGTCGAGTGACGCATCGCAGCCCGCTATCACATATCCAAAGGCTCGACAAGCCTACTCAGAGTGGGCAATTGGTCATATTTAAACAGATTTAATAAATTTACATCTTGTAAATACAAAGTCATCATCAGGCGACCTTTCTACACTTGGCTATAGCCCTTGAGTCTGGGGGAAAATAAGGAGAGAGGAATAAAAAAAACATTCGAAATTATAATCTAATACTTTTATACTTACTGGTACTGGTACTACCAGAAAATATTGTAGGCATACTGCACTTCTTCAAAGTGGTGCGTTTCTCGTATCTAATAAAACAGTCGTCTGTGAAGTGTTTAGAACAAAGATAATCGTTTTGTTTCTGGCGCCCGAATCACAATTTTTATGCTTTTTTGCCATAATTTTAGTCTAGGTTCAGTTGGAAACCTGTTAATTAATAAACATTTGATAATTATCTGTCGTCGGCGACTTTGGTTGTTAACAGATATGGGTAGAAAAAAACATCGCTAAGTATTATAGACAAGGAACTCGATAACCCTATTGAATTTTATTGTTTATCAAAAATCAGTAATATAAAGCCAAACATGTTGGTAATTACGATATTAAGATTAGTAACAAATTTTTAAGTACCTATATTATCAAATAGTTTTAATTTGTTTAATATTAGCTTTAAATTAACTTACTTATGGAATGTTATCCCACTTTCCTTTTGAAAACGAGTTTTATTTATTACGCACACTCTTTGGCGATATTATGCGACTTTGGCATATTATGTCAATTTTAGTTCCCGGTACGAACAATGAGGGCGCTTCAAATCGGCAGAAGCATTTTGTATGGTATAGCCAGTCCAGCGTACTTGTATATATAGAGGTCAGTGACTTTTACAGACTGAAGTACTAACTGTTCTGGCAGATGTTGTTCTGCCCTTTCCCGTAAGTGGCGCGATGTGTTTACTCCGAATGTATTCCGTACTTTTTACAGTGTAAATATAAAATTTATTAATAACTCGAATACAGCACCACCTATTGGTTGCAGTTTTCTTTATTGGCATTAAACCAATATATTATATTGTGAACATGTGACTCATATTCCATAAATATATATTTTGGTCCATGAATATAAATATTATTTGTTAATTACTTGACGGCAATAGGCCCGCCATATAGCTCGAAGAATGAACAACCGATGGGGAAAAATGGTTTTCGAATGGCAGCCTCGTAGCGGCAGATGAAGTGTAGGGCGTCTCCCTTCTAGACGGTGTGACGACCTGGTAAGACATGCAGGAAGTCGATGGTTGCGGATGGCTCAGGACTGTGCTTTGTGGCTTTGTTCCTTGGGGGAGGCCTATATGCAACAGTGGACTTGTAAAGGGATGTAATGATGAACTGGAATATAGCGCTACAGAGTGTATCAAAGCTATGAACCATCGTTAAGACAGAAAAATATATTGTGTAAATATGACCTGAGAATGACCTTCTCTAATAGATCCTAACAAGTTTTTGCACGTGAGATATGCCGAGCTCGTTTTTTTTTTCATAGAATAAAGGTGAAGACCGATCACACCGTAAAACTAATGGTACGTAGATGCTGTGGCCTATAGATATCTGCATCTATCCTCGATTAAAAATCAAAATGCAGTTTCCGTTTTCACCGCTGATGACTTAGATGGAATGCCTCATTTTCAGTCAAGAGGTCTTCGGTTGTTTACTCTCACCGTAGAAAAGACAGCAGCATTAACCTACAATTTTACGCTGGAATCCTTTAGAGCGTGGTCGCTCCTCAGTCAAAACGACCCATTCATGCTACAAACATAATATAGCTACAAAATATTAAAATTCTAAATTAAATCTTTTTTAATTGTTTGGTAACCTAACCTAACATTAAAGTGAAGTAACAGCCATTATACGTCCCACTACTGAGCACAGGCCTCCTCTTATTTCTGAGTGGGTTATTCTGCAAGGTAATTTCCGCCACGGTGCCCTAATCATCATCATCATGATCATTACAGCCTTTCACAAGTCCACTACTGAACATAATGTCAAAATGTCACAAAGCATGGTCCCAAGCCACCTGCATCCATTGACTTCATGCATGTCTTACCAGGTCGTCACTCCATTTAGTGGGGCGTCGCCCTACAATTTGCCTGCCGGTACGAGGCTGCCACTCGAGATTCTTTCTTCCTCATCGATTGTCGGTTCTTCGAGCTATATGGCCGGCCCATAGTCTGGTTCTACTGCGGATATCCTCGTTTTTAAGTCTATCACGCAGAGAAACGCCAAGCATAGCCCTCTCCATAGCTAGCTGAGCGACTTTGAGCGTCCTCATAGGGCCAGCAGTGAAGGACTACGTCTTAGATCCATAAGTCATCACTGGCAACACGCACTGGTTATAAAATCTAGTTTTGAGGGTTTGAGGTATGCCTGACGAGAAGATATGTCGTAAATTCCCGAACGCTGCCCAGCCGAGTTGAAGCCGTCGATTGACCTCTCGGTCGAAGTTGGACTTACCTAGTCTGACTATTTGTCCCAGGTAAACATATTCGTCAACAACTTCGAGCTTAGTGCTCCCAACAATTACCGGCATAGGTATGACATGGACGTTAAATATGATTTTTGTTTTGTCCTTGTTCATCTTAAGACCTACCCGTTGGGAGACACTATTGACCATTGAGCATAGTGCTTTGGTCCTTCAGCGATTCTGCCATAAGGACTATATCGTCGGCAAATCTAAGGTGAGTGGTGTACTCGCCGTTGATGTTAATACCGTATCATTTTCAGTCCAGTAGCTTGAGAACGTCTTCCAATGCAGCGGTAAAGAGTTTCGGGGTTATTACGTAACCCTGTCTTTCTTTTTTCTGCATTTGGATAGGTTTCGTACTTTGGTTCTGTACTCGGATAGCCATCGCAGCACTACTGTACAAACACTTCAGCATTTCGATATACCGACAATCAACTTGGCACCGCTGAAGGAACCACAGCACCGCCAAAATTTCGACGGAATTAAAGGCTTTCTCATAGTCCACACACGCAAGACAAATAAAACAAACAAGAACAAAAGTTTCATCAGAGTCCCTCTTTCTCCATAAATTAGGCCAGCTGTTGGCCCCTTGGGTTCCGTTGCCCTATTCCGAATTTCCCTAATTTCAGCCCACCGTTCTCTTTTGTGCCTAGTTTTGCGTTGAAGTCTCCCAAATACACCGTATAGTGGGTTTTGGAGAAAAGCATGGCTCCAGAGATATCCTCATACATTTCCTCCACCTAACCTGTATGACCTTGAGCGAATACCGTTTGGTGATTCTGAGTATAAGGTACGCAACCCTCGTCGACACACTCCCAATCTTTACAACGTTGTTAACGAGAGACTTGTGGACGATAAATCTGACACCTCTTTGGGACAGATGGTCGCCCTCCCGATGATAGAACGGATTAGAAGTTACCGGATTCGAGGATTACCGTGTCCTCCCCCTCTCTTCGGACCTCGGATAATCCTATAATATTCCAGCGCAACTTGTCTATCTCTTCTTCCAGCTCCAGGTTCTTGTCGTCAGTCCTCAGGGTGCGTGCGTTATATGTTGCCAGGTCGAGTCATCGTAGGTGGCAACCGAACCTCCACCGGAGATTCTTAGCACCACTGCTCCGCCGTTACCATGGTCGCCGCCGTAGCCAAGAATAGCGGGGTCGCTGGGAACTGGGGGCCGTTTATTTGTGTTGTTCCTCATGTTGATATATTGCCATAGTTGTCACGCTTAGCGAGCGGGTTGACAACCGCATTTTTTATTGCCTTTTGCTGTTATCAGAAAGATGCTGCTGCCGATCTTCTGCGTTATATTCCCTCTGTCGCCTCTTACGACACCCACGGGAAGATATGGGTAGTGGGTATTCTTACCCGATACTACACGGGGAAGGTGCCCTTATGTGCGTTCGAATTTTTAAAGTCTCAGCATGTGTCCTCACAATGTTATCCTTTACCGATCAAGTGGTAAATTAGCACTCAAATTGCAATTAACAATTTAATTGCTGCTGACGGGGATAAACCCGGTAATTGTAAAATTTACTGCGAGTGCTTAGCCCCTAAGCTACCACAGCTATCGCGTAGCTCTTGTTAACCTAGTAACACAAAATTAAATAGTAATTACAACATAATGGATTGTTATCAACTTATAATAATAATAAAATTTAATTTATTTCAGTAAAAAAAATTGGTTTACAATCATTAGTGGCCGGTGTCTCCTTTTAAGCAAATAATTCCTATATCAGGTGACTACGCTCTTCCATATCTATATCTATATATTATATTATATACTTATTAAATATGTATTACACAGAATAACTTACAGACTAAAAGGCAGTGTTTACAGTTTTTTTCCTCTGTTTATGATATTTGTGCATGCATGCGTGTGCGTGCGTTTATGTGCGCGCGCGTGTGTGTGAGTGTGTGTTTGTGTGTGTTAGTTCGTGTGTGTGCATGTGCGTGCTTTTGTTTGTGTGTGTGTGTATGTGTGTTTTTACTGGATGCAAAAGCAACTCAGTTTTCTCATAATTAAGTGACTCTAACCAATGATGTACCACCTTTTACATTCGATATATTGTTTCGAGTAAATATCTAGTTCTTTATTGATTTTATTATAAATTTGAGCCGAACGACTATTGTATTGTGTACTAGCAAACTTAGTTTTAGTTTGGGGTACTGTACCTACATAATTTTTTCTTCTTTTTTCTTTTTTACTAGCATCGTAGGGTATATTTTTGTGTTTATTTAGTGTGATCTGTTTTATATACAGCTTCCTCACCGAAAGTAACCCACTATCGAGATAAAGGCTTTCCGTAGGGTATTTAATATTTTTAAAGTTGTACTCTCTCAGCCTCTATAGTCAAGACTATAAATAAAACCAAGGTTTTTGCCGCACCTCCCCAAACAGGAATGCAATATCCCAAAACAGATTGAACCAAGGCGATATATGTATATCTCATTCAAAATATTTCTTGATGTTTCTCGGTCATAATTTTTTTATTATTACCTGGAACCACATGCCTTAATGATCGAAAGACCCAAATCAACTTTCTGACTCTTCCGGCAACTTGCTCAAGCTGTGGGTGCCAGGACAGTCTCTGGTCCAATATGATGCCCAGGTACTTAGTATGGGTAACTGTATTAATGATCGGGCAGTTGCAGTTTTCATCCTCGGTGTTACTACAATCATAAACCCTTATGCTAAATCTGTCAGCAGGCTGATTTTTATTGTAGACACTGAAACATATAGAGTTCGTTTTATTTGTTTTCAGTGAGAGTAAGTAGCATCTTAACCAAGTAGCTATTTGAGCCATACCTTTTTCGGCACTATTTTTCACAGTTTGCCAGGAGTTTTCAGAGAAAATGACTGCTGCATCAATGCCATAGGAGAAAATTTTTGCGTTATTGATTTTTAGGCTACAAAGATCGTTGATATATACAAGAAATAAAGTAGGGCCCAATACGCTTCCCTGTGGGACTCCGTATGCTACTTCTGCATCTTCACTGTAATACTGTTCCAATTTGACTCTTTGCTTCCTATTAGAGAGGTAGCTTTTAACAAGAGTTAATGTCGTTCCCATTATTTCAATCTTTTCCAGCTTATTCACAAGGATAGGGACAGAGACGGTGTCAAAGGCTATTTTTGATATCAAGATACACCGCTAAACATTTTTTTATTAATTTCTTTAATTTTTGGCGAGCTTAGGGAAGATACAGCATCTTCTGTGGATTTACCCGTTCTAAATCCACATTGGGAAGGAGACAAAGTATTATATTTATTTAGTAATCTAACTTAACGAGTATTCATAAGCTTTTCCAAAATTTGTGATATGCCAGGTAAAATGGATATAGGCCTATATTCACTTCCATCCTATCCCCACCCTTATGTACTGGATTATTTTAACAGGGCAGGGAAAACCCCTTTATTAAAACAATGGTTGGCAAGGTGAGTTATAATAGGAACGACTTCATTTCTTACAAATTATAAATACTTTGTTGAGATCATATCCCAACCAGGTGCACTGTTAGATTTTAGGCCCATCAAGATTCTATCCACTTTATCATACTCTGTGTCAAGGATTATAAAGGAATTTCCCAGTGCAGGCAGTGTGTCAGAAAGATTATATGAGTCATGCAAGGAAATATGTTGAATTTGTTGAGCAAGTTGTTTACCAATATTAAAAAAGTACTCATTAACAAAATTTGCTGCTTCGGTAGGGGTGGATTTAATATTTGAGAATTCTGTGTTTTGGCTTTTCAATTGGTTTGAGTTTGTTATATTTTTAATGTCTTTCCAAAGTAGCTTATTATTGGAAACTGATTTAGCAAGTTGTTCTCTTTCATATCTTCTTTTCAGCTATTTAATCAGATTATTGCAGTAATTTCTATATCTTAAGTAGGTTATTTTTAAAATTTCATTGTGTGGGTCTTTTTTAAGTTATTTTGTAATTTATTTCTATTATTTATGCACTTAAGAACACTAGTGGTAATCCATGGTTTTATGATACGTTTACTCTTTGGAATTTTAATAGTAATAATATTGTTTTTTTATAGAATTAGTTATATTTTGCAAAAGAAGGTCAGTTAGTACGTTTGGGTCATAGCATTCTAATAACTTAGCTAGATTATTTTCCTGTAGATATTTTCGAGCTTTTTTGTAGTCTAGTATAGATTTAGTTTTATTTAAAAATTGATTATATTTAATTTTGGATAAGCATAGAAATGTAGTAAAATGGTCTGTAATGGTGGTATGTAAAATTGCAATGAAAGTCGATCCTTTTGTACTGTCTGTTTTGAGCATAAAGTGATCCAAACCATTGGGTTTAATGAATATTTTGATTAAATGTCAGATTATGAAGAGTTTGTTGATTTTGTGGACTATGCAAGAAGATTTAGAGAACCAGGACCAAGACGTTATTTGCGTGATTATTCGGATCCAATTCAGAAGTATACTGTTCAAGAATTTTACTCACGATATCTGTTTACCCGCAAGCACCAAAAAGTACCATAATGCCAATGTTAGTAGAACCACATTTAAAAAAACCTAGCAACAAAGGTCTGCCGTTTGCTCTAGAAATAATGTTTCTCGTTCGTTGTTCTCGTACGCTCGAAAATCCGATACTACACTAGTACGACGAATTGATAACGAAAATAACAACAACTAAACACGATACAAAACAATTAACACAAAGCTCTGAGAAGTAAGAAAGTTTGTTTGACAATGACATTCACTCCTGACATCTGGCATCTGGTGTCGCTTGCCACAATAAAAAATAAATTTGTAATTTCAGTTATTACGGTGCTGTGCACAGTTTAAAAATACTTTTTATATGTTATGTGTTGGAAAAAAGTATCTGAAGTGTTTACTAATGTGTATTAATATGTTTTACTGAATAAAGACGAAAAACTATTATTTCCGTAAACCAATTTATTTACATAGCAACCCTAACGATTTATCAACATCTATCGATATAGCTTAGCACGGCCACACGTGTCCTAAAGTTACTAATTAGCTAATGAATCATTAAATTTAGTCTCTGGGACGCATTACTCATTAACGAAGATAATGATAATTTGTTAATTATTCGTTAGGGTGAATTTAATGAAGCTCTCTGAATGCGGCAGTAAGTTGTATTGCCTTAATTATTTTATTCATTGTATGTTTTGATTTAGAATAAGAATTTGGAAGTAGCCTTGACATTAAATTATTCACCGAAATTATTTGATTATACAGGGTATTTTTGAAACGCTCCCGAAAACGAAGACAGATGATAGTACTAAGGATACCTATGATGATGGGTCACAAAGAAATTCGATCCCGAGGAAAAAATCATCTTTTCACAACGTTTTATTAACTTTATTCACGCACTGTTATTACAGTTAATTGAAACGATATTTCACTAAAATATCATGAAAATACTGAAACATAAAACCAGCAGGGAATTACTGAATTACAATCAGCTGACTAGGGTCAATGTATGCGCGAACGCTGAATTAGCGATGGTACCACAATACCTAATATTTTACAACACTTGTCTAAATACCTAACTTATCTACTTTACCTACTATTTTGCCACTGTGCTTGTCTCCACGTAGCCACTTTAATTGAATTCATAGGTTAAATAAACCGAATAACTGGTTTGATTCCCCGCCAATGAAAAATACTTAAATAAAATGTTAAGAAGGTTAGAGTCATGCTTTTTATCCATTGTGTAGGTATGTTTATTATTCTGATGTATTCAGTTATGTACCTATTCAGATCAGTTCAGTACTAAGTTATTTAAAAAATTAGGTATGAAACAGCCACTGATCCTCCGTGGCCTTATGAGATTCCAAGGCACATTAACATGTTGCCGGATTCACGAGCACTATAAACGTACCTACGCGTTAGTCATTATTAAAACAAAACAAAACACAAAAGGTAACAAGAACAATATCATTAATTAATAAATAACAAGTAATAACGACAATAATTTAATAAACAAAACAATTGAACTATCGCTCGTGATAGTCAACACGGAACTGTCTCAAAAACTAAAATTATTAATCAATCCTGCCAAAAATGCGCATGAGGTAACGTCCTTGAAGCATGTGTAAATTTCACAGCGCGAGGCGACACAAGGCAGCGTGTGTGAAAGGGAAGGGTAGAGTGAGAAGTATACCTGATGCATTGTTTCTTACCGATCTAGATAGATTTCATGCCCGCGAGGATATTGACCCTATTGTCAGCTGATTTTCTTTTTAAGTTTCACTGCTGGTTTTATGTTTAAGTATTTTCATATTTTTTAAATGAAATATCGTTTCAAGTAACTGTACTAACATGATGGAGCCTGAAAAAGTTAATAAAACGTTGTGAAAAGATGATTTTTTCCTCGGGATCGAATTTCTTTGTGTTCCATCATCATAGGTATCCTTTGTACTATCATCTGTCTTTGTTTTCGGGAGCGTTTCAAAAATACCCTGTATGATTAATTCTATACTTATTTAATTGATTAGTTCACTGTTCACTGAAATTATTAAATTTGGACCGTGGCTACGTTTAATGACGTAGACATCCCCTATGAAAGGATTTTGGAAAATTCATTCCCTATGAGGGGAAAGTAGGATGTTACAGTTTGTATAAAAAAATCTTTTACGGGCGATTTATTTGTTATTTATTACTGAAAGTACTGTGTAAATAAAATAAATGAAAACATAGTTTGCGAATTCTCAAAACAATCCCTTATGGGAGGGTCAGAGTACTTCACAGTGCCAAACGTCTTGCAAATTTTTATTCATGTTTTTTAAATAAATAGGAAACATGCGAAATTTTCAGTAAATAATAAGTCCCTTATTCTATAAAAAGTAATTCGCAACTAAATTATTTTTTATAGAATAAGGTGACAAACTGGCACAAAGTCCACCTGATGGTAAGTGCTATGGCCCATAGAAATGTACATTGTCACCCCTGAGGACTTAGATATAATGACTCATTTTCAGTCGACAAGCTTGTCTACAAAATTAGATTATATTAGATAAACTAAATATTATAACATTTTATTTATCCCCTAGTTGTTCCTTCATTTTCTTCTTTCAAATTTATTTAATGTCGTTATGATAAAAAAATATTATAAAATTATTTATAACTTATCTTTTTACTTCCAGCCTACCGAACAAGCTGGTTTCCGAAAAGGCTTTAGTACCATAGACCACATACATACCCTTCAGCAAATTGTACAGAAGTCCGAGGCACAATTGCCTATATCTGTCGTATGAAGACTAAGAAAGCCTTTGATTCCGTCGATATTTGGGCGGTGCTACAGTCCTTCAGCGGCCTATTTGACTGTTGGTATATCAAAGTGCTGAAGTGTTTGTACAGTAGTGCTGCGATGGCTATCCGAGTACAGAACCAGTACGAAACCTATCCAACTGCAGAAAGGTGTAAGACAGGGTGACGTTATATCCCGAAACTTTCACCGCTGCAATGGAAGACATTTTCAAGATACTGGACTGGAAAGGATGCTGTATTAACATCAATGGCGAGTACATCACTCACCTTCAATTTGCCGACGATATCGTCCTTATGGCAGAATTGCTGGAGGACTTAAGCACTATGAAAACACAATACTAGAAAATAATGCTCTCAACAGACAAATTAATAAATTAACTTCAAATAAAAATATTACGGTCATTGTGCTACACACCATTAGAAGATAATAAGGTTTGCAACAGTGCGAAAAAGACAGAAAACTTCCACGCGTTGTTACAAGGGAATTCCATGCCTTCAACACCAAAGGATTATCAAACGACGGTAGTAATATTGCTATATGTATTCTACAACAAAAATTACTGACTTGCAGCAGCAATTGGAAAAAGCAAACAAGGACATCTCTAAACTCACTAACAAATTTGTATTCTGACACAAAACTACAGACACCAAAACCATTAAACTCTTCTAATTTTAAGACATTTATAAATTTCGACACAAAACAAATATGCCAACCTAAAATAGAATAATTATTTGTGGCACTCAGCAATGCGTAGGTCTAGCATCTTCGATTCTACATTCAAGAGAAACAACAAAATATGAAAAATACAAGTTTTGCGGAAACCAAACCTAACGCACTTAGCACGGAGATAACTAAGACATGCCTAAATATGACGCTATCAAGAAATGATAAATTGGTTTTTGTATGGGTGAAAATGATAACAATGTAAAAGTTATATTATTTCACTTAAAAACATATTAGAAAAATCTAACAAAAGCAATATAATTGTATTAAATGTTTTAAAAATTATAATGTTAATGTTAATCGATTAAATAAAATTATCAAAAATATATGTAATGAATATAAAACTGTCATTTTGTAGATTGTAATTACTGTACAAAAATTGACATTTGAAAAAAATCAATTACCTTATTGACTGTAGTGACTATGAAAATAAATACTTAAATATTTGTGAACTTAAGAAAATAATAGGGGGTAATAAACCAAGGAAAGATAGATCAGAAGTTAAATCTACAATTTAGTGACACAAATCATTACAAACTCTATTTCGCCTGTCACAAAGATACTATCACCAAAAAAGGGTACTATACCCTATTACTTTCCCACAGTAAAAAATGGTAATTTTTTTCGAAACAAAGGCATCACTGAACTTTAAAATCCTTCATCAAAATATCGCAAGTATTTTGTCAAAGAAAGATATTTTAGAGCTAACGCTAAAGAGTTGCAAGAGGTGCATAATGATCCTGACGTTATATGTCTCTCGAAACATTTTAAAGAAAGGTGACGATAATTATGTAAAACTTAGTGACTATGAAATAGTAACTTATTATTAGGGACAAACAAAGAGGCGGAACTTGCATTTTAGTACGAAAAGGCTTACTATGCAAGAGTTATCCTTTGTAAAGTTCAGGCAGTACAAAACATATTTAGTATGCGGTATCGAAATTACAGCAAATAAATTAATAATAATATGTATATATAGAACACCGCAATCAGATCCTAGCCTTTTTTAAAAATTAGATAACTTACTCTATAAACAACACAAGTATAATACTAAGAAGCGCATGGTTATAGCAGGAGACATAAATAACCATTAAAAAAGGAAAATTCACTGGAAGTTACAAGAATTGTGTCATAATTATTTAAAAATCCATATAAACGTTCCTACGAAATTATCTTGTATAGACCACATATTGAGTAACATTCCAAACGCCACTGCAACTATGTTACCACTTCATCTCTCAGATCATCACACAGCACAAATGTTAACCTTTCCAGTAAAAAATAAGTTAACATCGGCACCATCTTATTACATCTTTAAGAGATTATAACTTGGACCATATTCAAAATTTAAAGAATGTCTACAAAACTTATCGTGGTATGAAATTAATATGGAATCAGACTTGAATAAGGCTTTTAACGTTTTCTAATTGATATGTCTTTTTACAATCTATGTTTTCCAAAAATAAAACTAAATTAAACAATAGTCACGCAAGGAAAAATAAATGGATAAGTCAAGGATTAAAAAAGTTCTCGAACTAAACGGGTCCTTCGATACATACTATAAGCAAAAAGTACGTAATAAAATTACCTACATAAACTATTCTAATATTTTAAAGAAATGTATTTATAAATCCAAACAAATTGATAATATTACATATATAAATGATAGTAATAACAAATGCAAGGCAGCATGGAGAATTATTAAAATGAGTTCATAATCTGAAAGTTAAGGATAATATAGACACCATTAAAATTGGAAATAACGTATTATCAAATCCATAGAAATAGCTACTGCTTAATGATTATTTTTAGATACGGCCACAAATCACACCTCTACAAAAAAATTAAATGTAAATACGATTTAAGTAGAAATTCAAAAGTGATTCGATGTACCTAAAACCTATGACAGAAAGTGAAGTAAAATGGAAATATTATCATTAAACAATACAAGCTCAGAGGATATGACGAAATTGTACGAAAATTTTAAAATCATGCGTTGATAATGTATCCAAAATTTTGACTTATCTTATTAATTTATCATTCTCATCAGCCAAATTCCCAGAAGCACAAGTTGTCAATAATAAAACCTTTATTTAAAAAGGAAGAGGATGATATTCAAAATTATCGTCCAATCACCTTGATACCTATTCTGGCCAAAGTTTTTGAAAAATGTATGTATAAAAGAATAGTTGATTACTGTGATAAATACCAGATAATTAAAAGCGAACAATACGGGTTTCAAAAACACAAATCGACCTCACTTGCCATGTTTTCATTAGTAAAAACAATACTTAGTTACATAAACAATAGACAATTGACAACAGGATTATTCTTTGACCTCTCAAAGGCCTTTGATTTCGTTCACATGATATATTATTGCAAAAATTAGAGACAGCTGGGATCAGAGGACTAGTACTTCAGTGGTTATCGTCATATTTAAATGGCAGACAACAATGTGTTATCATTGATAAAATAGATAAAAACAATAACTTGACATCTTATTCATCTGGATATAAATATAATAATTTCGGCGTTCCGCAAGGAAGTATATTAAGACCGATTCTTTTCCTATTATATATTAATGACATTGTTGACATTACGAATCATAAATGTATTCTGTACGCTGATGAAATTTCAATTATTGTAACATGTAATAAAAAAAAATACAATTAGAAATCATGAAGATGACATTAATAATACAATTGACACACTAATAGAATGGCTTGACATAAATAATTTGAAAATTAATCTAGATAAATCCGTATATACAATTTAATAAATTTATCAATTCCAATCATAATAAAATTTAATATACTAAAACTAAAAGAAGCTACATGTACAAAATTTCTGGGAATAACATTAGATGAAGATATAAACTGGAAAGAACAAATAGATAACGTATGCAGTAGAATTAATAAATTTGTATATGCCCTTAAACATGTCAAAAATTACAAATATTAAAACGGCAATTGCAACTTACCACGCATACGTAGAGTCTATTCTACGCTATGGACTTATAATATGGGGTAATGGTACTGACCGTAATAGAGCATTCGTTGCCCAAAAAAATGTATTCGTGCAATATGCGGATATCAGGAATCCTGTAAACCGCTATTTAAAAGACTTGGTATATTACCTCCGTCACTATACATTTATGAAGTTGGCTTGTTTGTTTTAAAATAAGTCATTATTTGTTAAAGCAAGTGATATATATCCTCGAAACCGACGTGACCAGACAAACTTGTCCTAGATGTTATTCCTAGGCTCGTTAAATATAACAAAAGCTGCCTAAAATGTGTGTAAAATATATAATAAAATACCTAAAATTTAAACTATTAAGCGAAAGACTATATAAAAACATTTGTATGATTGGTTAAAAATTGAATGCTTTTATGACTTAAAAGATTTCTTTTAGATTAATTTTCTGAATTTAAATAATTATTAATATTGTCTAAACATTTTAAAATTATAATTTGCATGCTATTATTAGCGAAACGACTGCACTATATATATTGTAACATCTTTTATACCGTGATTCTTGCAAATAAAGATTTATGATTTATTATGATTTATGATTTATGCTCAATGACCTCAATAGTGCCTCCAACGGATAGGTCTTAAGATGAACATGGACAAAACAAAGATCATGTGTAATGTCCATGTCATACCTATGCCGGTAGTTGTTGGGAGCTATAAGCTCGAAATTTTTGACGAGTATGTTTACCTGGGACAAATAGTCCGACTAGGTAAGTCCAACTTTAGCCGAGAGGTCAATCGAGGGATTCAGTTCGGCTGGGCAGCGTTCGGGAAATTACGACACATCTTCTCGTCAGGTATACCTCAAAACCTGAAAACGAAATTGTACAACCAGTGCGTGTTGCCAGTGATGACTTATGGATCTGAGACGTGGTCCTTCACTGCTGGCCGTATGAGGACGCTCAAGGTCTGCTTGGGGTTTCTTTGCGTGATAAACTTAGGAATGAGGATATCCGCAGCAGAACCAGAGTGACCGATATAGCCCAACGGATTAGTAAGCTGAAGTGGCAATGAGCCGGCCATATAGCCCGAAGAACCGATGACCGATGGGGGGAAAAGAGATTCTCGAGTGGCAGCCTCGTACCGGTAGGCGAAGTGTAGGGCGACCCCCCGCCAAATGGAGTGATGACCTGGTAAGTCATGCAGGCAGTCGATGGATGCAGGTGGTTCAGGACCGTGCTTTGAGGCCTAACTTGGGGAGGCCTATGTTCAGCAGTGGACTTGTGAAAGGCTGTGATGATTATCCTTTTATACTAAAAAATATTCTACAGCTAATCTTGAAATATTTAAAATTAGAACACAGTGACATATATATTTTTATTTTAATGTAATATTTGTACCGTGTAGTGGCGGTGTAAGAATATCCACTACCCCATGTCACCCCGTGGGTGCCGTAACAGCCGACAGAGGAAAACAAATCAGGAGATAACGTAACGACTAAAAATAAAAAACTGCGGTTGGTAACCCGCTTCTCAAGCGTGGCGACTATGGCAAATATCCCTCCTATGAGGCAATCTATGGGGGGACCTATATTCAGCAGTGACTTTAATAGGCTGTAAAGGTAACGGTAATATTTATTTGATCTCTTGTTTTTATATCTGAATAATTACTACCTGAGTGACTTAGGTTTAATCGGCGTTAGAAATAAATATTACATAATTTTTGCATTGATGACCCCTCCTCTAAGTTGATAAACTTGAATAGTAAAACATTATCCAAATACAAAATTTCATCAAAATCGTGAGAGCCGTATCCGAGACACTAGTTGCATATGTAAAATATATACAAGAATTTCTCGCTTGAATCACAAGATTTAATAAAACCAATGTTTATTATATACCTTATCTTTATATACCTTATCCTTATCTTTACCTAAGGCTTTTATACGTCAAATAAATGGCAAATTAATTAATTTGAATAGAAATATTGAAGTCCAAACACGTTGACTTCACTGTTAAAATAATTTCATTAGAATTATTACTTCAATTCAATATTAAGTATAGTAAACCTATTTTTTTAGTGTTTTATAATAAAACGATTTATCTTACTTTAAAATCGCCGTAATGAAGTTATTCTACTTTGTATTAGAAATATAGTTGAAGGTAGAAATTGTTTTAAAAATGTATTATTTTATATTGTTTAGAGAAGCAGGAGTATGAGAGACAACTGTAAAAGTTGCAGTTTACAATCTAGGGTATGCAATTCATTGAATTTCGCTGCAAGTCAGTTAAATGTTCCTACTATTCGACTACTCAAAGTTTCCTGCTTCACAGTTAACGTAACTTAATTGAAAATTAATTTGGGTAAACTGAAGCAGTGGTCATTGTTAATTCTTTACAAAATTTTATAATATATTGTTTTTATAATATATATAAATATTAGTTTTTTTGTTTTCTTATAAAAACGTTCCAAACTAGGATTTTCTCCTGTATCGGGGCAGTTACATACATAAATTTCACAAGGACAAACATCCAGACCCGGAACAATTATTTGTAGGCCACACAAATACTTGTTCCGTGCAGGATTTGAACCCGCAGCCCTTAGCGCAGCAATCGATTGCTAAGCCACTGCGCCACGGAGCCGTCAATTTACTATTTAGCCGGATTTTAGTATTATAATGTAATTTATAAAAAACCTATAATGACAGGCTATGAGGCAATCTTACTCCTCAAAGGTGACAACGCATTTGAAAGACTTCTTTGTTTGTAGAGCTGGCTGCAAGTGTCCCTGGACTGCAGTAGCCACTTATATGTGGACTGTAAGTACTTTTGTTTCTTTAGATATTATTAAAAAAAAACTAAAAATATTTACAAAATACAATTTCAATCATTGCATTGTGTAATTATTAAATATATTCATAAAATTATCCGTGGTAGCTCAGATGATTAGCGCTCGCTGTAAATTTCACAGTACGCGAACAACCCGGGTTCTATCCCCGCCGGCACCAATGAAATTGTTTATTGCAATTTTAAGTGCTGATTTACCACGTACTCGGCGGTGAAGGAAAACATCTTGAGGAAAGCTGCATGTCTGAGAAATAAGAAAAAAATATTTCGAAGACATGTGAAGTTCGCTAACACGCATTGTGGCAGCTCGGCGGACACTTCCTTGCCCTCAAACCCTCTCAGAAATGAGAGGAGGCCTGTGCCCAGCAGTGGCATGTATATAGGCTGTAACTTTAACTTTTTTTTTAAATAAAATTATAAGTCGGCAACAAAATGTTATTTTTCAAATTTCTTGCCTACGTTTCAAAGCAACTAAATATAGTATAACAGCCTTAATATTTCAGATGCTCTACGTATATCACAAAATACGTACTCCTATATACTCGTACGTAGTATAGTTACTTAAATAGTCAACATTTATGACACCCACTTGACAATATGAACATCTGTAACATCTGATTTATTTCAGTCATCCATGAGTATATCTTTTAAAATATCAATATATTTTGAATGGCCCGAAGAATTAAAGCTACTTCACAGCTGAATTCAATGGAGTTGTTACCATGTGTGGGAAGTTTTCGAAGTAATTCGAAATCTGTGAGAAACAATATTACTCATGTTGTTGTAAACAGATTTACTGTGTGAAATGTGCTAAATAATTGCTGATTTAGGAGCCTCATCTAAGCTAATGAGATAAAGGTAAAGTAAAGTTAAATGTATTTATTTGCCACAAGAAAATAAAACCTACCAAAGGCTCAGCATGACTTGATTATTAATTGTGACAAAACAGTTTATGACTCCGCCGTTCATGTGATTATATTTCTTCTTCTTCTATTCTACCACAGCCTTTACGCATTAACCATAAATGGACAAAAAAAAGTAGGAGGTTCTTAAATTTTATAGTTCGTAATATAATTCGTAACGTAACATAATTTTGAACATTTTAACGTATGTTCAGCGATAACTCTCTACCATATTTCCCGATTGCAATGATTTTGTGCGTTGTCACACTTGAGTATTAAGACGAAATTCCTCATTTCAAGTAAAATGGTTTTCCATTTCTCTACACTCACCATACGAAACACAAATCATTAAGATGTCATCAATGCTGTCAAAAGTATTAATATAAAAGAAAAAATATTCTTAAAATACCTCCGTATTATGTTAAATGGACATAAATACATTTCTTTGTAAAAATATTGCACAACAAAAAAATCCATCTAATAGATAAGGAAGTCAGACGCCAAACATTTCATTTCCTTTTATTATTCTTTCTAATAAGTGAAAGACTGCATAAAATTGAAACCGGAGACCGATCTAAAGTGAAGATGCATCCGCGCCTTCTAAAGCGATAAAACCGTTGAGCATAAGTCTTATATAAATGGACTGGTTTTACAATATGCTATCATAATTTTATAGGAAGAAAGAAAATAAAGGAATTAATAGAATCAGGCGTTACTTTGCGGAAATCCATTATATTAAAGTTGGTAAAAATTACCTTAGCGGTCAGCCACCGCAGAGTCTACATCACCTGAAGATGCCTCGTGTAGATGCGAAACACGTGTCGTATTGTCGTCAGTGGTGTGTCTTTCCTAGTGTAGTGGTGTTGGGAGTAGTGGTGCTGGGATTAGTGGTGACGAGGATAGTGCACGCAATTGAGGGAGGGCGGGAGGTGCTCTTCAAACTAGGTAAGACACATCATTTTATTTTATCGAGCGGATGTACGCAAGGTAATTTTTACCAACTTTAATAAAGGAATTATTAATATGCTGCCTCAAACAAAAAATAAAGTAGTGTATTTTAATTTATATGTATTCCAGTCCGAATTACGGTGTCAGCGCCTAGTCTCAACAGAGACTATAGATATCTGCGCAGTATCATATACGAGATTGTGCACAAGCGCAAGTTAACTGTATATTATCTCACTCTTATAGTCTTATGGGACGACAATCTGACCTAACTGGAGAGAAATCAAGCGCAATCAATACCAACGGCCTTACGAGCTTTTCAAGGCACGGGATTCTAACCCACAACGCCAACTTACTGACACACTGCTGCTGATAATTTCATTTCGTTTATTTATTTCAAGGTACAAGCCGTTAAAATGGAACCGGACGGTTAAAATGATAACTAAATAATAAATAAGTACATGTGTCAATCCTATATAAATGAAGATGGGGTTGCACTAAATAACAAAATTTGCAATTATAAATTACCACATGCAAATAAATGTTAGTATAAAATTATAGAAATCTGCGTTAAGCCACGGCGTTAGCCGGCAAACGCGGGACACACACGCCGTGCACGAGGTTTTTTAGTTCTACCCGCAATACGGGGCGTTTTTAGTTTACAACCCGTTTCCCTTTTCTGATACTGGTTCAAGCCGAGGGTTCTCCTTCTGAAGGGGCGCTTGAATCACATCGAGCCCCCCCCCTTTGAGGAGCCTCATTTCAATAGACGAGGCCGTGTTGCTTCGGGCAGCTACTGGAAAAATCAGAATCATAAGAATCAAAAGTTGTAAAGACCGCAGGGCTAATGACATACGATTTCAGAAAAAAAAAAAATAGGAGTGTGGCAGCCTACCAAAAGTTCACTGCTGAACATAGGCTTCCCCATAGATTGCCTCATATTGCCGCATATTTGCCATAGTGGGCGAGTTGTTAAACGCAGTTTTTATTTTTATTTGTTGTTACTGTTACGAGCTTGGGGTTCGAGACAATTAAATACTGCCGAGTGAATTACCAAAATTGACACTTTAATTACAGAACACTAATTACAACTTAAAAGCACACTTATAACAAAACACAATTGCACTACTGATCACTTTTGTTCTCAGTTGTATCGCTTCGAAGAATTCGCTTGTATCGCCAATTCAATACTGACTCTGGTGGTCTATACCGGCCTTGTAAAGGGCCTCAGATAGTTACCAGAACCTTCTACTGTAGAAACGTCTAGAATGTTAGAGTACATATCGGTCCCGATTCACTAGGTGTCCATGGAAATTTCTAGAAGCTTCTTGACTCTCTAGTTCTGCTACTCGATACTAGAGGGTGCTAGTGGTATCTAGTGTCGCCATATACCATGTATTAATTGTGGCGCGCAACATTACGAAAACGCTGCTGTCCATCTCCTGTTTTATTTCGATCTGTCGCTTTTACGAACACACAGTGATAAGGGCTTTACAGATTCTTTTACGCAGCCACTACACGGCCAGTTCCTTATTTGTAATTGCTAAAATATTATTGCGCAAAACAATTGCAAAGGACACTCTTTCTCTCCACTACTTTAAAATATTTACTTAGTTAAACCCGTAATATAGTAGTAATTGTATTAAATCATTTAAACTAATCATTGTAACTAACTTAACTAAATATAACACAGGAATATAGCACAGAGAAACTCTAAACACGCATAAAATATAATGCTAATGCTGCTGTGTTTTTTTACTTGTAACGACGCATTCTGTCTTAGACCTCAGTGGTGACAACACATCTATAGGCCGCAATATCCAATTACCATTAGTGTGGTCGTTTGTCATCCATAATCTATAAAAAAAGTTATTAAGTGTGAATAATTTTAATACTAATACGTAAAAAATTCGCTATAAAATATATAAAAAAATATAAAGAATGATATCAGAGTATTCATAAAGGTGAAAGAATACGAACCGGAAGATTTCGACAACACATATTTGAGGACATTGCCAGCAGGATATTTAAATATTTTTGCATAATAATTCAATACTTGCACGACTTGATGCTGTGACTCTGATTGCGTCCCTATGTTATATGTGTGACGCCTCGTCCAACTGCCATTCTTTAAACCTATTCACTCCACCAATAATCAAAAAAACGAAGAGTAAGTTTCTACAGCGGTGCAACCTCCTCTCCATCAAAGTGCACCTCACAAACATCCGAGGCCTGCACTGTAATCTCAATGCAGTCCACTACCACCTTGAGACTGACAAGCCGCACTTACTCTTCTTGACTGAGATGCAGATCAGATGCCCTCTAGATGCTGTGTATCTTGGCTACCCTGGGTACACATTGGAGCATAATTTCCTTCAGCACGCCGGAGTTTGTGTTTACGTCCGCAACGAAATCTGCTGTAAGCGTCTCCGTCACCTTGAAGACCCCAATTTCTCTACGATCTGGGTATTGGTAGACATAGGAATGGATAAAATTATTTATTCTTGTGTCTTCCGATTGCACAGCGGTGACCAGGAAACAATTAGGCTATTTGAACACCTCAGTGAAGCCTCTGATGAGTCTCTCGGTACGGCGGTACTTCACGCCGGGGCAGCTTCTTACCTTATATAAAACGCAAGTCCGGTCGTGCATGGAGTACTGCTGTCACATATGGGCCTGTGCTGCAAAATACCACCTGGTAGCGTTGGACCCAGTGGGGAGACGTGATAAGAGGCTCATTGGTGACCTTGATTGAAACCAACCTTGTCAGCCTCGAGCAAAGGCGCAGTGTAGCCAGCCTTTCGGTATTCTATAGGATGCATTTCGGTGAGTGTGCGCAGGAATTACACGATTTAATTCCTCCCTCTCCTTTCCAACATCGGACGACAATGCTGTCGGCGGGTTTTCACCCTTTGTTGTCGATATTCCACGCATTAGAACCAAACGGTTTGTTTCGACTTTTGTAATGCGTATAGTACAATATTAAGAAAAAAACATTGCATAATTTCTATAATGTTTTATAAGCAAAACAACAGAGTCCAAAATACGCCTGAATTTGAAAGAGGCGTCTAACTCTTTTCAATAAATTTTAAATTAACTTTTAAAAAGTCAGCCACGCCGAAACTTTGAATATACATATGCCTTACGTAATCATATTCCAGCGCTAGCTTAAATGCTTTTTAATCATGTGAGAGTTGGAGTTGGTAGTGCTTCGTATATTTATTTTTTTGTTATATGAGTTATTGCAACCGAAGCCAATAAAATTATTAACTAATATTATTAGTCGATTAAAAAAAAAACAATTTATTATTCAAAAACTATTTTTGTATTTTCTATCCTTTGCGGCAGGTCTGATTCTCTTCCGCGGATCTATCGAGCTGCGCTGTGGCTGTAACCTGGTGCGTTAAACGATGGATTATTTTATCCCCTTTGCTGACGCACCCATCGGTGACAAAGCTCGCCCTTGGTTTAACGCCGAACACACCCAAGCATAATAGTGCAAGCATTTAGTGTATCTATCGAAAGAGCTTTTAAGCAGACTGCCAAGTCCTACAATAAAGTGTAAATGGAAGCCAGTTTTGACCGCACTAAGCAAAAAAACTCTCTGCTACACCATCTGGCAGTAAATTTTTTGGTTTCTCGCCAAAGCGGTTTGGACAAGTTCCTGTCGTCCCACACTGCCGCCACTGGTAAAACCTGTTCGCATCTCTTTTAACCTCTTATTCACGTCTGGGCAGAGGCAACTACTTTTAATTCTTTCTACTACCTCAATGCAGCACCTTTATGTCGGAGATCCGTACCATCAAGAAGAAGTTCTTAAAACCTTGTCTAGACGAGAACAAGTCAATTAAATCACATGGTATACAGGCTATAGTTCTAAAGGCTTGTGCACCTGAGTTGCGTCTTGTGCGGAGGAAGTCGTTCCAACCTTGCTAATTATCAGCCAATCTCAATTACCTCTATATTCTGCAAGATTGAGAGTATATTGAAGAGCCCACCTATATAGCGTACATAGAAAAGAATAGCCTTCTCAATGACCTACAGTATGGGTTCACCATAACACACAGTCCACATGACAGGGGACCTTTTAGCATGCCAATACATATGCGGCGAGGTTTTAGGGAAAAATGGGGAAGCAATTACCGTTTTTGTCGATGTCTCAAAGGCCTTTGACAGGATCTGGCATATTAACCATTTAGGCAAGCTTACAGCGTATGGCTTATCCCCTAGTCTGATTGGTTAAGTTAAGGACTTCTTGAATTAACGGTCTCTCTGAGTCGTTGTCGATAGCCTCTCTTACGAGCCTACGACGACTAAAGCTGGGAATCCTCAGGAGTCCATTCCGTAACTCTCTTCATGCTGCATATCAATGACCTGCTTGTATCTGGTATCTATGGGTACGCAGATGAAGAATGGAGGGGTACCAACTGAGTGCTTTGACCAGTCGGGACCAAATCCAGCTCCAAAGAGAAGCTATGGTTATGCGTGTGAATCTCACACTACAGGCAGTCTCCGAATAGGACGAAGCCAATTTTGTGAAATTTATCGACTCCAAAACATAAGCGTGTCTCTTCAAAAAGTTCGTTCTTGGCTCTTTTTTTCCGAAACATGACAATAAATACATCTCACCTCGCAAAATACAGCCTTCAGTTGTATTTAGGTTGAAATTTCCTCGAACCTGTACTTCGGATGATTCAATGAGACCAGTCAATTGAATTTTCAAAAAAAAAACTAGGTAAAAGCACTGACTTTAAAATATCTGATATCCTATTATTATAATAGTATTAGTATTTAATGACTCAGGATTTAATATTTTATTTAATACTTTTTATACAAAAATATTGCAATTCTGGTAACATTACTCATATTCCTAACCACTCTGGTTGGCTTAAATAGTATCAGGACAACAGTCAGATGGCGGTTCGAACCCACGACCTTTGGGTTCGCGGTCCGCACCTGCCATAAGCTACTGTGTTAATCTTCCTGATTGGAACACAAGAAGTCAGTAATAAATTCATGCCAGTTACCTTTGTACTTAATAGGAATTGAAACCTTATACGACTAAACAAGAACTTTATGGGTAAGGAATTTATTTCAAGCGGCAAAACTAGTAGTTAATTGTGTAGCCTTTGAAATTACCTTTATACTATATACACAACAATATCTTGTTGATGTTATCCTAAAATAGTTATGCCAAAATCCGATAGGTGGTCCTGTAGTCAAGTTACTAACAAATTATATATTCATAGTAATATATCATTTGGTATAGTTCTAACAAAGGAAATCTTAAAATCTGTGCTCAATAGGTGGTGGTGGTCAAGTTATTAATAAATGTTATATCGTTAATCGTGCAACCTACCGGCAAGGGCAGAACGACGCCCAGCTAGCATAGGTAGATGAGCGCTGTAGATCTAAAATCTACAGTGTCCAGCGGAGGGTGGCTATACGGATCGTGCGAGGATACCGTACGATATCGTTTGAGGCGGCAACAGTCCTGGCTCGTTTTCCACCCCTAGATATACTGGCGGATGGATGCGGTGTACAGCCGAATCCGCATCCTCCGTCAGAGAAGGTGGCAGTGAGCCAGATGAGGCGCTCGAGTCTATAAAACGGCAGGAGCGCCAAAACGCTTTGGCGATATGGCGCCTCGACTCAACGAAGCGCTATGCCCGCAAACGTGTTATTGGCGCAATCCTGCCGGTCTTCGAAGCCTGGATGCAGCGACGAGTAGGAAGACTCACTACAGACTTACACAGATAATTACCGGGCACGGTGATTATCTGTGTAGATCGAACGCGAATCGACGGCGAACTTTCCACTGCGGTGGACAGGACCGGACTCCGCGTCCCATACGCTGACGATATGTCCAGCGTGGGAACGGAGCGAATGATCCTGGCAAACCGGGTCTGTCGGGACCTCTCCTGCCAGCAGTCGTGTCGGCGATGTTGAGCGGGGACTCGGCGTGGAGGCCGTAGCCACCTTCTGTGAGTCCGTAATGGTGGAGGCTGCTGAGCGGGATCGGAGGAGGACAGATCTCACTCGGAACAACGCCATCAAGGCGTTCGTCACGGCCCTCGAAGATGGTGTTCTACAAACAGGGTCTCTGGGGTTGCAGGCGTTTGGGCGGGGCCTCGAACGCCTAGTAACGTAACGAGGAGAACGATGGCTCAGGTGGTCCCGAGACATCGTGATATACACTACGAGGGTGCTGGGGGTAGTAAGTTCTACCCCTGGGACGTGCTTTCAATAAAGCAAAGCGAGAGAGGGTCCCGGTTGCGTTCCGAACGGAGATCCCGGGACCCTTCGTACACGCTGATGGAGACCACCGTGGGGTTTTAGCCGGTAGGAGTCCGGCATAACCTTCAGGTTGCCCCCGCAGCCAGAGGAATCCGAAGTTTCCCACGAAAAAAAAACATAGATTAATATAATCGTGATGCGTCTTTTATAGAATTATTTATTTATAATAATATTTTGATTGTGTAATTTCTAAATTACTTGGCCGATTGTACAACACGATAGTTCATAGCTATGTTATAATAATAATAATAATAAGCCTCTTTATTCCTTATCCCTACATTTCTACATTTTACATTTCAATGTTTCTTAGTACTTATTGTTAGTATTATTAGCTTATTTTTATATTTATATATTAGTAATTGTATGTGATTAACTATGTATGTTTTCAGAGATATGGATCTCATTTTGAGTAAAGCCTCCTCCATCTGCTTCCACAATTTTATTTTACTTTTCTCATCCAGTCTTTTCCCATACTGTATTATGTCATCAGCCCACCGTTTGTGTGGTCTTCAAACTCTCCTTTGCAGATACCGGTCCCTTCCATCGTGTGGTTTGTATTGTCCACCTATTACCTGGGTATCATGGACGTGTCCTGCCCATTTCCACTTTAACGCTAGAGCATGCGTGAGTGCATCTGTTATTTTGTTCTTTGTCTTATTATATTGTTTTGACTTTATGTATTTTATTTATATTTAAGATGCTTTCCATTGCTTTCTGTGTTGTATTTATTTTCTGTTTCACTTTGTTTGTATATGTCCACGTTTGGCAGCCGTATAGTAGACTAGGCAAAAGAGGAGTGTCCATTACAGTACTTTTTTTTTCATACTGTATTTTCCTTTTAGAATTTCTTTTAATAACAAAACTTTCTTTTCCTTTTCTACTTTTGAACTTTCTTGGTCTAGTAAGTATAGCATATCATTAAGTTGCTTAGCTGTTTCAGCAAATATGACTATGTCATGCAAACCTAAGATGATTTAAACGACGCCCATTGATATTAATGCCATATTTTGTCCAATTTAAATTTTTAAATATATTTTCACAGCAATGAAAGTTTCGGCGACGAAGAATGCCTGACTCCTCTTTCTATTTTATTTGGTCACCTCTCCTTTCAAGTTTAACCTCACTTGCTATTTAGTATATATTTTATGACTTTTATGTATTTATCGTTTACATTTGATGTTTTCAATGCATTCCAGATGAAACAATGGTTGATACTGTCAAAGGCTTTGCTGTAGTCGATAAAGCCGACATATAGAGATTTATTAAATTCATTGTACTTTTCTATTGGTTGTTCTACAGTTTGTATGTGGTCAATTGTGCTGAATCCAAGCGGAAACCTGCTTATTCTATTGCCTGAGAAGCGTCAATTTCTTTTGTTATTCGTTTTAGTATGATAGATGTAAAGAGCTTGTACATACTTGTCAGTAGACTTATGGGTCTGTAGTTTCCGATATCTAACGGGTTTCCTTTTTATAAATTAATATAATGTCAGATGTACATCATTGCTTTGGTACCATTTCTGTATCTAATATCATATTAAAGGTGTGTTAAGTGTTTAAGTAAGATAGGGCACCTAATTTAACTTAGTTTGTTAACACATCGGACCCTGGACTTTTCATTTTTAGTATTTTTATATGAAGAGTATTTCTTCTTCTTAAATTGGTATAACTGTATTTACTCTAGATTTATTATCAATTTCTTCTTCATTGCATTCTCGTCTTCATTCTTTTTGTATAGTTGTTTATAAAATTTGGTAGTATGTCCTATCATCTTTTCTTGACTTAGTCTCTACAGAGTTGTTTTCCAGTTTTTGTACCCATTTCGTTTGAAGGGTTAGTTCTTGAAGGCTCTCTTAGTGCTTCTAAAGCTATTTATATTTTTGTTATTATCAGTTCTCTATGTTTAAAAGTAGACATAGCTATGTTGATCAGATAATAGCTTTGCTTGATTGCGGGTTGTAGAATCTCTAACACCGACATAACATAGCAAGAACAAATATTATTCATATTATATAAAAATATGTAAACGAATTCCTAAAATAAAACATTCGTTTATATAACATTTCCAAGTCAGCATTTAAAATTTAAAAATAAAGGAAAGATTTTTGAAATTCACCATTTTAAATCTACAAACGAGTGTACTAAAATGTTCAACAAACTCATAAACCTCAGCCATTTTAAATAAAAACCGAAACTCCGAAGCGACTATATAAATGTTTAGTCCGTGTTCAGCGAGCAACGTAATTGACTGACTATTATATCTAGGTGTATTTAATTTCTTACTGGAACATTAAATATTAATATAACAGGCTTAAATTTAAAATAATACAGAAAAATATATAGTGTCACGCCTGTAATGAGCGAGTGGATAAGTAGGGCCAAATATCAGCTAGCTACCCGAAACACGTTTAGCCAAATAAAACAACAAATAAGTAACACTGGTAGCACATTCTTTTGTTATTCTCGTAAGTCCCACATAAACACGAGACGTAAAAGTTCTAGGACTACATGGGATATATCTCATTGAATAATAAAACATCTCACTCTAAACTTAATTTTACGAAGCTAGTATAATAGGAGATATTTCTATTTCTGAGATGGCCATGACAGATTATCCTGTGATTATACTGGCTTTTCTAAAACATTCTAGTACGTACCAGATGTAAATCACAGAAAGACTACTAGAAGCAACGTCAAATGTGTGAGACATCTGGTATTACCGTCGTCAGTCCGCCTGCTAAGCATCTAAGCAATTAAGGCAAATCCCCCGTACAGCAGGAGAGGCCCATGTCCAGCAGTTGACAGTTAAAGGCTGATGAAGGAGAAGAATATATATTTATTCGCCATGTGGTGGTGTCGAAAGAGAATTCATCAACAAATTTCGCACCGTGGGTGTCGCAGGAGGCGACTATTTGAAATGCTAGAAAGTTCTCATCGCTTACAATAAATTGCGGTACTGCGAACACAAATTAACCTGTCAAGCGCAACTATAATAAACCTTCCTTATTATCAGAAAAGCCAAGATCTAGTAATAAACTAGGATCATAAGGGAAAAAAATGAAGATAAAATTGTAACAATATTACATAGAAAATGTTTTTAAAAGCAGTAGGCTGAAAAAGAAGACAGATTAATGCAGATCACTCTACAATTTAGTTAAACCAAACATTATGATCTACAAAATTGAATCAAGGAAGAAAGTTTGGAACTTTTAACAACGAACAGTAAAAATAAATAATGTGTATGTGAAATAATAATTAGAAATTAGAAAATATGACATGGGTTTATTTCTTCGCACTAGCACAACTATTACTTAAATGATTAAGTATCAAGTACTAGTGCGAAAGTGTAACAAGTGACAAACATACTGACATCCAGTTGATGGTAAGTGGCTACTGCAGTCTATGCATACCTACATTGTTGCGTTGTCATCTCTGTGGAATAGATAGGATGTTTCATAGTCTGTAATTAAACTGGCCCCCAGACCGGAACACAGCCATGTAGGCATTGCTAACAGGGAAGAGGATGGTATTATATATTTTTTGGGTTAGCAGATTTGTCACCCTTCATCTATAAAAAGGGCTTTTGTTGTTATGCTTCTTTTAAAGATAAAGTTCAATGTGAGGGATGCAATTGAAGATTTCATTTTACATATACCCAAATCACAGAAGTGGGATACTGTAGGCTAGGCCTTTATCGCCTGCCGCCTGGATATGCTCGCGCTGTGAGCTATCGCTAAAGTCCGCTAACAATTAATCGTAAGACCAAGCTGAAGTCCCCTCTCCGGGTCCTGCAATTTTAGATAAAGCTTTGTAGTTCAGAAATAACATAAAATCGACCAATTCTATGGTGATAATTAAATGTTGCTAGAAACCCGAAATGAGTAAATGGTCTTGAAAACAATTGATAAGGAAAGCAGGCAAATATCTTTCGCGAAAATAAACAAAGAGAATAACAAATGTCAGTGCTGTGAACAAAGCGGGGTAAAGTAATTAATCTTACGCTGCTTAATTAGAAAATCACACCATTCTGACAAAATGGATACAGATATTTTCATATAAAAATATACGTTTCACTGTGCACAGTGATTAATTTAACATTAAAATATACTAGCAAAATGTTGTTGGTATTTGATCTATTTGATGTAGCTAATGAGCCAAGCGTTTGCCGGTTTGATCCCCGCCAGTAGCAAGGAAATTGTTAATTGCAATTTTAAGTGCTGAAGTGGAAAATATCAAGGAGAAACCTGCATGCCTGAAGAATAAAATAGTTAAATAATAATTAGTAAAACAGTTCGAGGACCTGTGAATTCTGCAAAAATGCACTGGAACAACGCGGCAAACTAATTGCTCCTACCTTCAATAAATTAGGGGAGGTCTGAGCTCAGCCGTGAGACGTATACGGGCTATAACTTTACTTTTCAATTAATACCTAATGTGTTACATATTTAATCAGTCGAAATTAGCGAAACAGAATGGAATCTCCTCCGTCTCTGCCTTTCTGGCGCGGAGGTTATTTTTAACGACTATTTCACAGAAGTGACTAAAATTGGGCTTGATATAGTATAATCATAGTAACGTTATATGGGGTGATATAGAATGATGTTTTTTTTAGATTGGAATAAAGGCATGTTGATTAAAAGCTATTTGAATTATCATATTTGAATTTTTAATAAAAAGGGATAATACAGATAATTTAATATAATTGTCTTTCATTTTATTACCCATTTTCCGACATCAGTGAAATAAAACTATTGCTTGGTAATATAAAAAATATATCACAAATATTATATAATATGACATTTATCAAAAGATAAATATAAGAAATAAGTACCTTTTTTTTTTTTTGCGGATGGAAAATCATCTAATGACGCCTTTCGCTGTGGGTGGAGCGGAAGGAGTGTCAGACTTTACTGACTAAAACCATCCGTGTTCCTTCAGTGCCCTTACGTTCCGGAGCCGCGGTATCTCTTTCGAACAGCCCGCAGCCTCGGTAGGCGTCGGCCCTGCGGGCCCCTTCACGCTGCTGACAGCTCTTTGAGGCGCGCGGAACAAAACGCGCCGTCGACACGGCCTGTCGTCGTTAGACGGACGGACGGCGAGCTACCATTGCTCGCCGTCCACAGGTCCGCGCCTACGGTGGTCAGGGGCCACGACGTAGCCCCGACGCCCGGGGCGTCTCCGCGGCGGCCGGGAAGGAAAGCTGTTGCTCTTTTCTTCTCCCGCTCCGCCACCTCCTTCGCTAGCATCACTGCTTCGCAGAAGGTGGTGACGGCATCCCATTCCGTCTCGCTCCGGACCATGGCTTCGACCAGGGCCGACGCGAGAGGTCGCCGCCGCCTATCGCCGCTACGAGTACACGGCGGTGCTCCGCCCAAGCAGGGCACACTCCACGGTGTGCTCCACCGTGTCCTCCGGTCGATCCTCGCAGTGGGAGCATCTGGCGTTTCCTCCCGCCCGATTCGGTGCAGGAACCTCCCGAACACCGTGTCCGGTGAGGACCTGCGTCAGGCGGAAGGTGAGGACACCGTGGCGTCTCTCAAGCCACTCCTCAAAGAGGGTCTTATCGCCGCTATAGTGGCGTGCCCAGCACGGGTTGCGACAGTCGCTCTTCCATGTCGCCATGAGATCATGCCGGAAGTCTGCCTGCTGCGCGACAACTTGCCGCGGCAGCGGGTTTCCCCGGCATAGTGCCTCCGCGCGCCATTCGTGCAGTGCGCGCGAGGACTATCGCCTCCAGATCCCATGGCGGCAATCCAGCAGGAGGCTCGCCGCCTCGCGGGAGATCGTGCGGTAGCCGCGAACCATCTTTACGGCAACCACCCTTGGGCGCGTTTAGGTGGTGGACGGCAAGCCGCGCCAAACCACGCGCCCACACCGGGGCCCCGTAAAGGGCCATGGACCTCACGATCCCCGCGTAGAGCCTGAGGAGGCGTTATCTCCAGGTTCGGCAGGAGCCGCCTGAAGGCAGCCCCGGTCCGTTCCAGTTTGGGAGCCAAACGTCGGAAGTGCTCAACGAAGTTCCATCGGCCGTCGAGGACGAGTCCTAGGTGCTTCAACGTCGACTCGACGCCGACGGATACCCTCCTACCATCACTGAGGATCCCAGTGGTGGCCTGTTCTGAGGACCATGGAGTGCATGGCCTCGGACTTGTGCAGAGCCACCCGAGACCCAGTTGCGGATCCTCTCAACGACTATCGCAGCCCCGCGTGTCATAGTTTCCGCCGCCGCCCGTACGACCCCCCGTGCCAGCAGGTTGCGCATCGTCAGCGTAGCAAACTACGCTGACGCCGGTAGGAGGTCGGCGCGCAGCACCAGTCGTAACCGATGTTCCACAGGGGCGGCCCCAGAACCGAACCTGTGGGACACCGCACGACATCTCGCCGGTTCCACTCACCGTTTCGACCGGGGTAGATGACGGCCCTGTCCGTCAGATAGTCCCCGACTATACGACGGAAGAGGTCGGCACCCGGTGATACCGGAGTGCCCCTAATGCAGCCCAGGGCATGGAGTTGAAGGCGTTGGCGATGTCGAGAGACACCGCCAATACAACTGGCCACTGCATCCCCCGTCGAGGGCTCTCACGCGCATGATGGCGTCCACCCAGAGCGCTCTTGCGGAAACCAAACTGGTGTTCGCAAGATCCGGCCCCGTCTCCGCAAGGTGTGCTCATGAGGCGGTTTGCAATTACTCTTCAAAGAGCTTGCCCACCTCGTCGAGCAGCACCACGGGCCGGTACGGACGGAGAGTCCGCAGGGCGCCCCGGCTTCCGAATGAGGACCAGCCCCGTCTTCCAACGAAGGGAATTGGCCTCCTCCAAGCATGCGCTTAGAGCCCCTCCAGTCGGGGCCCGAGAGCCCGAGGCCAGGACCCAGGCTTTGCCAGGCAAGCCATCGGGTCCTGGGGCGGTATTCCTGGCCTTGAGCCTACGTACCGCCACTCTCAGGTCTACGGTCCCTTCCGGGATGTCGTCGTCGTCGTCCTGGTGGTCCGCTTCCGGCACCGCAGGTGGCGGAGCCATAAACGGGGCGGATGTTCCCCGCGCGAGGGACAGAGCGCTCACCACATCCTCCACGAGCTGAGGCCGGAGACTCTGCGTCAGCGGGGGGCCAGGTGCGGAGTTATCCCGCACCATCTTGTAAAGCCCCCCACGGATCTCTATCGAGTCTCAAAATAAAGTACCTACGATTAAGTTTTTTCATATTTTTAAATGTAATTGATGTATTATTATTTGGAAGTAAAATTTACTAAAAACTTTGGAATGTTTGGTAAGAGAAAATTTAATTTTACTTTAAATAATTCTCAAAAGAACTCAAGATAGTAAGCAGGTTTAAAATATTAATATGTTGAGACAAATATTTAATACATTATCTATCTATACAAATAAATACAATTGAAGTATCTCTTTGTAATGTCAAAATAACATTTTTTCTAAATGCATATGAAAATATATACGGTACTTATAACAAAACACAATTTTAAGCACTTTTGTCGATCTGTCAGTCTACCTGTCTGTCTGTTTGTTCCGGCTAATCTCCGGAATGGCTGGACCGATTTTGACGGTACTTTCACTGGCAGATAGCTGGTGTGATAAGGTAACTTAGCCTATTTTTGTTTTGAAAAAAAATTAGGTTCCATGTAAAAAAAAAAAAACCTATGAAATCAGTCATAATCATTTATTACACGCGGCGAAGTCGCGGGAACTGCTAGTTTTAATATATTTAATTTGCATAGTAATGGTAACAAACGAACACACAGCACAGCACACTTGATCGTAAGTGGATGCTGTGGCGCGTACAGTACGTAGTAGTACCTACATCTTACTAACGACACTTACCATCAGGTAAGCTGCATTTGCCCCCCTCTTCTATAAAGAAATGGAAATATCCTTTCTTTCGCCTGCTTTATGTTTATTTGGCAATTCGTGTATTATTTTTATTGTTTTCACCAGTTTTTTTAACGATAAATAAAGTATTTTCAGTTATGTTTTAACAAAAACTGAAAAGACGAACGAACTTACAGTCCAGTCCACATGAGTGTACCTCTTACTAAAGCAACACATACGTTGTCACTTCTGAGAACTAAGATGGAATGCCTCACAGCCTGTAATTATTTGGTTTCTACAATCTGTAGCGTTTGAAATAAAATAGGATTTTTAATGGACTTGGTAGCTAAACTAAACATTGAAATTTACAGGTAAGAAAACAGTTCAATTTTTTCATTCATTTATTCACTACAGTGCACCCACACATTGCCTCATACCGCTGATATTATCGAGTTTGAAAGCGCAGTTTTGTATTATTTTCAGTTTTAATCAGGAAGATGCTGTGGCTATCTCCTGTTTCATTTCCTCTAGCGTCTCTTTGACACCCACGGAATGATATGGGGTAGTGGATTATATGCTGCAACTACACGATGTTCACTTTTTATAAGATAGTAATTATGAAGTTGTAAAGTGTATTGTAAAATGATTATTACTTAATATTTACTTATAGTTACATGAATTGTAGTATTCAACAAAATAAACTTGAACAAAAAACAACAAAAAATTTGAACAAAATTATAAATAATTCAATAAAATTAGTTTTAATCAATTATTATTACTGTTGTAAAGCTACTTTCCGAATCTATTCATCATCAAAACTCATATTGTTAAAAAGAGCTGAAAATACTTTACTTTATCGTTAAACAGAATTGTTGAAAACAATAAAAATAAAACACGAATTGCCAAATAAACATAAAGCACGCGAAAGGAAGGATATTTCCATTTTTTACAGAAGAGGGGCAACGAGCATGTAGCTCACCTGATGGTAAGTGTCGTTGACTTACCATCAAGTGGGCTGTGCTGTGTTCGTTTGTCACCATTATTCTGCAAAGCAAATTTATTAAAAATAATGCATTAATTATTTGTCTCAACAAATTAATATTTTAAACCTGCATACTATCTTGTGTTCTTTTGAGAATTATTTTAAAGTAAAATAAAATTTTCTTCTCTATCTAATGCAAATATTACAAAGTTTTTTAAGTATTTTTACTCCAAAATTAAATACGCCACATAATAATACATTAATTATATTTAAACAAAAATATAAAACTTAATCGTAAGTTAAAAAAAATTTAAATGCTTTTATTTTTAAATAGTTTACATAAAAAATTTTTTCGAATTTTACCGATATTTTTATCTAGTATCCGCACATTTCGTTTGATCAAGTAAAATTAACACATTGTATAAAGCTTTATCTGAAATTGCAGGACCCGGAGCGGGGACTTCAGCTTGGTCTTACCATTAATTGTTAGCAGAGTTTAGCGATAGCTCACAGCGCAAACATCTCCAGGCGGCAGGCGATCAAGGTCTAGCCTATGGTATCCCACTTCTGTGCTTTGGGTACATGTAAAATGAAATCTTCAATTGCACCCCTCACATTGAATTTTATCTTTAAAAGAAGCATAACAACAAAAGCCCTTTTTATAGATGAAGGGTGACAAATCCGCTAACCCAAAAAATATATAATACCACCCTCTTCCTTGTTAGCAATGCCTACATGGCTGTGTTCCGGTCTGAGGGCCAGTTTAATTACAGAGTATGAAACATCCTATCTAGTCCACAGAGATAACAACGCAACAATGTTATGCATAGACTGCAGTAGCTACTTACCATCAAGTAGATGTCAGTATGTTTGTCACTTGATACATTTTCGCACTAGTATGTCATGTAAAAAATAATTATGCTAGTGCGAAGAAATAAACTCATGTCATTTTTTTATAGAATAAGGGTGACAAACGAGCACACACTCCACCTGATGGTAAGTGGTTGCTGTGGCCCATAGACATCAACATCTATCTTCCTTTGCGAATTTAAATGCAGATGCGTTGTCAGCCGTGAGGACTAAGATAGAATGCGTCTTTTCCAGTAAACAGGGTCTCCGGTTCTCCACACTCACCATACGAAACACATCAGCATTAAGCTGCTATTTTACGCTGGTATTCTGTGAGAGCGTGGTCCTTCCCCGGTCGAGCCGACCCATTCGTGCTACAACTATACTTTTAATATAGCTGCAGCATCGCTCTACCACGTAAAAATTTCAAATTTCTAATTATAATTACACAACATTATTTATTTTTAACTGTTCATTGTTAAAACTTCCCAAGCCCTCCTTGATTCAATTTTGATGATTATAATGTTTGGTTTAACTAAATTGTAGAGTGCTCAGCTTTAATCTGTCTTATTTTTCAGCCTATTGCTTTGCACAAACATTATTCTATGTAATATTGTTACAATTTCATCTTCATATTTTCCCTAATGATCCTACAAAGGCACTTTATTACTAGATCTTGGCTTTTCTGATAAAAAGGAAGGTTTATTATAGTCGTTGCGCTTGACAGGTTAATTTTTAGCTTTTCTTGACAGGAACTTTTTAATATATTAAATAGTCGCCTCCTGCGACACCCACGGGACAAAACTTGTTGATGAATTTTCTAACGAAATCTCCACATGGCGAATAAATATATATTTTTCTCCTTTATCAGCCTTTAACAGTCAACTGCTGGACATGGGCCTCTCCTGTTGTACGGAGGATTTGCCTTAATTGCTTAGATGCTTAGCAGGCGGACTGACGACCGTAATACCAGATGTCTCACACATTTGACGTTGCTTCTCGTCGTCTTTCTGGGAAATTTACATCACATAATCCTGTGATTATACATAAGCCAGTTTAATCACAGGATAATCTGTCATGGCCATCTCAGAAAAAGAATTATCTCCTCTATCATACCAGCTTCATAAAAATTAAGTTTAGTGTGAGATGTTTTTATTATTCAATGAGATTTAATACGAGGATCCGCATAAAAACAAGAATTACTGAAAAAGCCCAGCGGGCCAGTAGGCTGAAGTGGCAAAAAATTTATAACACCAAAGCGCTGTAGATAACTGAAACAAGTAGTCTGGCAGTACTTAGTATACTGGTGCAAGTGTTATTATTTCGTAAAAGATAAAGATATTTAAATTATAATAGGCGCTAAATATTAATCTGGTAATAATGCATGTATAAATGCATGTAAAACATGGTTTTTCTTTCAGTTTTATCTTAATTTTCGAAAAAATAAGTATCATAAACTGGTACAAATTGCTACTTGTAACAGTTTACGTGTTTTACTATTTTAAAGAAAACAAGCTACATAAATTTAAATAAAACTATTTTTGAAATTATGACAAAATGTTGAAAATTAACGAAGCCATTTTTTTCCTCTAAAATCCAGGAATAACTTTTCAATTTTACAATATTTTCCAATGATTTATATAAAAGTTACAAATATTTGAATCTTGCAACCGCTCTCCTGTAAATTTTTGTTTTTGCACATGCATTAGTATAAGTAAGATCCGTTATGTTCTCGTATTTTAAGACGGGAAAGGACGCCCTAGACGAAAGTTTATCGACCGGGTTATTGCTATATTGAAGATGAGCCTGATTAAGAGTACCCCTAACCGACGAGCGTGTATGTGTAAAGTAGAGTATGTATGTCAAATGGATGTTCGTAACCTCTGCCTACCCCATTGGGTGATAGGCGTGAGTTTTTATGTTTATGTTATTGTCTTAAATTTGAATCAGTGAACACAGAATTGATCTGTTTACTTACTTTGGATAAAGATTAGTCAGTAGACAGAGGAAAGACTCATTACTGAGAAAATGGAAACGTTGTTAACCGTCGGATATCTTTGCGTAGTTATAAATAATAATATTTAAAATAACGACGCAAAGTACATATTATGTCAGCAAAAAACTTTATCTCCCGAAGGCAAGACTACAAACGAAAACAAACGATATTTGAAACTATTCTTAATATGACCCCATTAGATATGAAAGTTGTAGACATGATCTTGAAAATAATATCTGTGTCTACAAATCATAAGATATCCGCTATACACGAGTATACTCTTTCAATGTTATTCAGCGTCGACGATTTGTAATTTTCGATTTAAAAAAGGCCTTTATATTGCTTTTTGTTAGTGTTTATGACAATATACAATCAAGAACTATTTCAAATAGTGTTTCCCTTTTAGTATTCAATTTTATTACATAGAAAAAAAAATTAAATATTAATCAAATCCTGAAATATAAAAATTACCCACAGAGAAATACACGCTGGTTTGCTTAGCATTCAAATCCTTGGCATGATCGATAAGACAGCTTTACTATCAAATACTTAACTAAGCTATGCGTTCAACTGATGCATAGTGTAGCTCATAGAAATTTGCATCTGCATCATCTTCAATTAAGATTAAAATGCAGATGCGTTATCACCCTTGAGGATTAAAATGGAATATCTTGTTACAAGTAAAAAGGATTATCTTTACACTCACTTATATTTTTTTATGTATCGTAAGTAAAAACCATTTCTTTTTTTGGTATATTTTTTTTTTTATTTAATTTTCTTTTGTATGCGTAGTTGCTGGCTACAAATTTAAGGTTATTTTACGCAAGCCTTCATGATATGATTACATTAATTCGTTTAGACCCTATTACCTTGCTGCTAAAGATAAACTCTCCGTAGATTCCTCATACAGAGTATATTGCCACGCAATTTTTAAATATTTGAACAGAAAGAAGGAAGTCTTTAATTAATTTTTGTCCATCTCCTGTTTTAGTTTTCCTCTGTCGTGTCTTACGAATTCTCGGGATGATATAAGGAAGTGGATTCTCTTACACCGCCACTACATAGCATATTATGACACCGATATTTATATAGTTTGTAAGAAGATATCACAAGATAGTCACTTTTATTCGTACTACATCAGGTACACGAATACAACAACTTTTCAAACGCGCAAAATAAACTTTTAACTGATCATGTTCACGCTGACGCGGCACAATAAAACTGAAATTGTCAATAAACACTCGTTAATACTCGGATGCAGTGTTCAAATGACAACTGCTGAATGTATAGGTATTAAACTGAGCCCTTCAATTATATTATTGCTACAGTTACGCGTTTTAACTTGCATCTGTGTGTAAAATATATTGTACATACACTATGTTTTAAATCTTTTTTTTTTAACAAAACGTAATTGGCGAACGAACTTACAGTCCATCTGATTTTAAGTAGCTACTAAAGCACATAGACACCTGAAACCAACTTCAAATAAAAAGGCTACAGATACGTTGCCACCTCTGAGGACTAAAAGGGAATGCCACAGCTTATAGATAGAATAGAATAGAATAGAATAGAATGAATAGAATAGAATAATTTTTTATTCAATATAGATTACATGTGTAATTCTTATTGAAAGTCATTTTTACTTTACCACTGGTTCTATAATTATACTGGACCTCTATATCCTTTAGACCGCAACACAGAAGTGCACACATTACTGCTTGGCGGTAGAAATATGTAAGATGAAGGTACCTACCCTGAAGGGTTCTTAGGCAGGAAAATAGTCTTATCATCAAGAACCAAGTGCCGTCGTTAAGGTAGAGCAGCGTTGATTTTTAGAAGTAATTAAAGAAAGGTTTTCTTTGTGGTAGCGGCATTAGAGTATAAAATATAGAGTTTAAATAAGTAGTGATTACTTGTACCAAGCAAATATACAGTTTGCAATAAGTATTGTGACTTAGTTAAACCATTTTTACTTGTGTAATGGTTATATCCTTGTTGATCAGATGCTTCTTTTATCCTTAGACTGTTGTGTTGTTAACTCTGCAGAATGGAATATTATTTTGTCATCAACTATCAGATAATTAATATAAAAATAATATCCTTTCCTACATAAAACTAGTGAAAATAAGAAATCAGACAACTTTTACATCGTCAAATATTGTTGATGTAAATCCATAACTACTATTTGTGTATTTGATGATATGGAGCTGGTTAATGGTGCATATTTTATAATAATTTCTTATTTATTTAACATATAGGCAGAGACAACAAAATACTGACAGAAATATGGAAATGTGGTTATTGACATTTAAGTATAGTAATATGTAGTCTTATCTCATATCTCTTATTATTGAAAATGTCCTGATTCTAACAAATCATACCTGGACATGTTTTTTGCTTTATAGTGTTTGAAATGTAAATCAATACAAACATAAACATAGGCCTCATACGCTATTTAGATTGCAATACATATAGAAAAAATAATATATTGATAAAATTATTATTTAGTATAGACAGTACAATATTCATTAACTTTTTCAGGTGGATCGCTTAGAATAAATGTGTATGTCTTGTAGACTGAAATCCTGCAGAGCTGCTCGTAGGCAGAGACAAAAAGTATATGGATATTGAATACAACAGTCTTATATCACATCTCATATTATTGAAAATATACTTTTGATTTCTAACAATATCATAAATGGCCATTTTGTTATCTATTTATTTTGAAAAATCTTTGAAATGATAATGACTGACAATAATAAATACAATTAAATTATACATGTGTTAAATAATAGAAAGAATAAATACATAAATGAAGTTTTGTGTATCTTATAAGAAAATTAGAATCTATGGGTCGAGGGTTTTAAGAAAGTTCTATTTGATGTATCTTCATCGGCTTTGAAGAGCGATTCATTTAACTGCATTTAGGTATATATACCTTATGTATTCAGCAAGTTGCTCCATAAACTTGACAATACCAAATGGCATCAAACATGGATCCATAAATATGATTAAAACCAAGATGAATAACTGATAATATGTATATTTATAATATTACCTTTAAATGCTATATAGTAAGAAAGCTGTTTTAAACTGGTTGTATTAGGATAAAACAAGCAAATGCCACTGCATATATTGTTGTAATTATTTCCAAAGCAGTCTATTAATAGTGGCACAGACAGACAGAGAAGTGCAGTGTTAAGACTTTGTTTTAATATGTTTTGGTTGATTAGTAAAGGTGCAGTGTAAACTTTGTTTTAAAATATATTAACTGATTAGTTATCACACCAAACACCAAAGCCAAAATAACTAGGTAATATCATGTTTATCTATGTTATTACACACTGATAAATATGAAGTAAGATGTTTTAAACTGGTTGTGTAAGGATGACAAAAACACATGTATAATTTAATTGTATTTATTATTGTCAGTCATTATCATGTCAAAAGATTTTTCAAAATAAATAGATAACAAAATGGCCATTTATGATATTGTTAGAAATCAGTATATTTTCAATAATATGAGATGTGATATAAGACTGTTGTATTCAATATCCATATATTTTTTGTCTCTGCCACGAGCAGCTCTGCAGGATTTCAGTCTACAAGACATACACATTTATTCTAAGCGATCCACCTGAAAAAGTTAATGAATATTGTACTGTCTATACTAAATAATAATTCTTATCAATATATTATTTTTCTATATGTATTGCAATCTAAATAGTATGAGGCCTATGTTTATGTTTGTATTGATTTACATTTCAAACACTATAAAGCAAAAAAACATGTCCAGGTATGATTTGTTAGGAATCAGGACATTTTCAATAAGAGATATGAGATAAGACTCATATTACTATACTTAAATGTCAATAAACCACATTTCCATATTTCTGTCAGTATTTTGTTGTCTCTGCCTATATGTTAAATAAATAAGAAATTATTATAAAATATACACCATTAATCAGCTCCATATAATCAAATACACAATAGTAGTTATGGATTTACATCAACAATATTTGACGATGTAAAAGTTGTCTGATTTCTTATTTTCACTAGTTTTATGTAGGGAAAGGATATTATTTTATATTAATTATCTGATAGTTGATGACAAAATAATATTCCATTCTGCAGAGCTAACACACAACAGTTAGGATAAAAGAAGCATCTGATCAACAAGGATATAACCATTACACGTAAAATGGCAACTGTCACAATACTTATTGCAAACTGTATATTTGCTTCTACAAGTAATCACTACTTATTTACACATAAATATATGTACTATCTATACTGTATATCTACTATGGCTGGCATAAATTCAGGATCCATGTTTGATGCCATTTGGTATTGTCAAGTTTATGGAGCAACTTGCTGAATACATAAGGTATATATACCTAAATGCAGTTAAATGAATCGCTCTTCAAAGCCGATGAAGCTACATCAAATAGAGAAGCTTTCTTAAAACCCTCGACCCATAGATTCTAATTTTCTTATAAGATACACAAAAACTTCATTTATGTATTTATTCTCTCTATTATTTAATTTAGATTTTACTAATAACACAAAACTTTAATACTTTGTCACTTTTAACATACTAATAAGGTTCTAAGACCTGTGTTTGTCATATTTTTAGGCAATTCATCATAAATTATAGATCTTATTTAGATTTTCCAAAATTCTAGGTGTAAAGTAAACTCTTGTATTACATACATACCTTAGATAGTAATAGTGTTCTGTGATACATACTCTTATATTAATTAACTAAACTCATTAGTTTTCAATTTCCAATTTGAATGTCATTGGCAATTTACCATGCGACCACAAAAAATAAAAAGGAAAAATAGATATTATCCATATTATGTTAAACACTGTGCATCGATGAGACGATATTTATTTTATTGTCTTGTAAACAAACAAGAATAAACTTTTTGCAGTTTACTACCAAAAATTATTTTATAGTATATAACAACAAACTTTATCTTACAGTAGTGATGCAACTCGAACTCTGTATTCACTCGATTCAATTGAGTATATCTGTGTAACTCGGTACTCGGTGAAAATAAATTTTACTCGAATCGCTTGCACTCGAGTTACCGAGTCAACTCGGCGCACCACACCGTCTAGATTCAGAAAGAGCTATATAGATGTCAGTTCACTAATTCCTTTGTAGTATAAGGCGCCGCGGGTGACGTCACTGGTTACACCAAATTCAAACTCGCATCTGGCATTTTGTAGTCAAATATGAACTTAGTTTGATTTATAATACGTGATTGTGCTATCATTGTTATTTTTGTTACTTCGTATAAGTAGTGCATAATAAGGTGATTTAAATATACTTGTTTGTTTAAAGTATGAATGATAACAATGAAACAACAAAACAAAATCGCCAGTGTGGCATTATTTTGAAAAATGGAAGGGTTTGTAAGATACGATAAAAGCACTTTATAGATTTTGAAATACTACATGTCTGTAGTAAATAAAAACATGGAAATACTACAAATAAATAAATAATAAATATTTGTATTTTATTTCATATTGCCACATATTACTTATTTAATAAAGGTACCTATTTAAAAATGCTTTAACTAAGGTAATCGCTATTCTCAACTCGAGTGATAAACTTCAATCGATGCAGGGACTGTAAATAGTTAATTCGCAAACTCAAAACTCGAGTGCAAATACAGTGACATGATAAACCCGAGTGACTCGAGTCACAAAATTCTACTCGAGTCGCATCTTTATCTTACGGTCAATGCAGTGTCTGTCTACAATTTAGTGATGAACTCGACCTACTAATTCGAACAATTTATTGATATATTATGTAATATCAATAAGCTGATTAAGTATAATACGTGATAGTTAAATTATCAATAACATTAACGCTGCGTCATAAAGTTAGAGTGATATTATTTTATGAAAATTACATACACGCAAACCAATAAAATATAACTACGTAATAAGTTAAGTAATAATAATTATCTTGGATGGAGGAACAAATATAAAAATCATTTGTAACTAATTGACACAGCTTCGTTCCGCCAATTCGAGTTGCGTAACTCGAGTACTATTCGAGTTACGTGAATTTCAACTCAAATTAACTCGAGTCGAGTTTCTTCCGAATTGACACATCCCTACAACAATTTTTTTTAATATTACATTATCTGAACCAATGACATGAACACAAAATATCAAAACAACTCTTTTTCAGATTTCTTGATTCCGTTTAGATTTTCATAAAATGTTTACTATTTACAATAATAAATTGGTATCTTTTTTGTATATAATACCATTGAGGGTCGCGAAAATTTCTAGTGGGCCCAAAACGATTGACTCCTTTACCGACGAAATTTGTAAAATAAAACATTACTGTGATTGTAATTTTTTAGATCATTCCACTATAAACTCGAGTAACGTATCCTTTCGTTACGAAGGAATATCGAAAAAATATAAATAAATTAGGCTGTAATAAATCACCGGGTGTAGATTAAATAAGAGTAAATAATTTAAAGAATGAAAAAAAGATATCAGCCCGTTGCTGGCAAAATTTGTAAATATGTGTGTGCAAACAGTGTATATACAAATTACCTTAAAAATGTAATTATTAAATAGTTTTTACTTCCAGGGCGGTTCATAAAAATATGAAGAAAACATTAAAATATGAAGAAAATAGGGGGAAAAGTATCATATTGGGCTTTAGTTTATCTACTTTTTGAATTTCACCTACTTCCGGTTAACCGATTCTAATGAAACTTGTGCCAAGTTTCATTGATGTTTGATTTCATGATTCTATGTGTCAGGTAAACCAGAAGATCACCAGCTGATCGACTCCGACGAAAGCTGTGTTGACTGTCACTAATCAGCTGGTTATCCGTTTAATGATCTTTATTTCTCAATAATACAATCGTCACTTACATGAGAACAATAATTAAATAAACTTAGTAATAACAATTTGTGGTGCGGGTATAAATAAAACTTTGTTATATGTCACACAAGAAGCGAATATCTTTGTTGCTTACTCGAATCATAAGGTGGTGGTCCAAGTTAAAGAATGTTGTTCGCTTTTATTTAATAATGATATAGATTAAGTACTCAGCTGTTGTGAATATAGGAAGGCAAGTAACTTCTGTTTGGAAGCATTCAGAGATTTCGTCTCCTTTACAAATTTAGATAGTTTGTTACATAACTGGGCACCCTTATACGTTATATTATTTTTACCGTAGTTTGTTCTTGCAGAAGACAACACAAGGTGACTGGCTCGGCGTGTTATATATTTGTTTGTTTGTTTGTTAAAAATGTGAGTTGAGTGTGGATTAATTTATGTTTTATTTTGTATATTATTATGCATGTAATATGTGTATAAAGCTGAGTAATGTTCAAAAGCTTAGTTTCTTTATATATAGTTTTAGTTGTTGTCGGAAAGTCATAATAAAAAATTATGATAAAATTTTGTAGCACTTGCATAGGTTTAAGATTAGGTTTAGCGGCATTGCCCCATACCTCTACAAGGTAAAGTAAGTGTGGTTTTACTAAAGCATTAAACATATATTAGATTTCGGGCTTTTTTCGGAAAACATCGAACTATTTGTGCAGGTGGCTAACGAGCGAGGAAAGTTTATTTTTAATGTGTGTTAAAAATAAACTTTTCTCGTAAGTTTAAGTCTCCTTGAGCTAGTTTTATGATATGAGCGACATTGTTTCCAAAATAGAATAAGCGCGTATCATCTGCGTAAAGGGATATTTGACCTTGTTAGCCTGCTTGGTTTATGTTATTGATGTCCACAAGGGATAGCAATGGACCGAGGATAGAACCCTGAGGCACGCCACACGTTAGAGTTTGGGACTACTTTGAACGGATCCAGCAATGATGGCATCATATTTAAATATGATGCCATCATTTTGTACACTTTTGCAGTGATGCCAATACTTTGTAGTTTTTTTTAGGAGCAAATGATAGCTCACAGCGTCGAAAGCCTTTTTTAGGTCAACAAATATTCCCAGAGCTAGTTGTTTTTGATCAATTGTTGTTTTCATAGTAGTAATCAAGTTAATTGCTGCTCCCAGGGTGCTAGATTTAGGTCGGAAACCATAGTGTTTGTCATACATAAAGTTGATTAAAGTTAAATAGTCGTCTAGTCTCTTGTATATCATTTTATTTAAAACTTTAGATAGTGTAGAAAGAACTGATATTGGACGGTAATTTCCCGGGCTAGATTTCGTACCAGACTTAAGAATATTACAGACAGATATTAGAGTGATTTTGGCAGTTTTGAGGTAGTCTGGAAAAATTCCTTCAGTTAACAATTATTTTAGGCAATTAGTTATATTTTGAACTACTAAACTCTTGATACCTTTGAGAGCCTTGGGATCCAGGTCATCTATTATTTTTGTTACTTCATTGACAGTGCATGGATTGAATTGAGACAGTGTACGGTGCGACATGCCAGGATCAACATTCGGTAATGTGTGTGTGGTGTTGATAAGGAACTCACTCGGTATTTTGTTGCCAGTTGTGTTCTTATGTTAAAGTTAAAGTATGAGACCATTTTCAGCTTTTAGGTTTGGTGGAGCACAGAAATCTACATTATTTTTATTTGACAGGACTTTTATAAGATTCAACATTTTTTAGGTATCTTCGTTCATTTTGCGAATTCGCTGTAAAAGTAATTTTCTGTTGTGTTCTTTATTTTTTGTACTAGGTTATCTATTTTAGTTTTGAACTCTTTTTCTTATTGTTTTTTTTTTTGTATAACGTTTTTATTTACTCCATAATACATTTCTTTCATTAATACCTGCTATCAATTGTCTGTTAATCCATTCTGTTTGGGGTTGATTTAGTATTTAGATTTTTTTGTTTTGGTTTTATTACTGACTTTCTTAATGTATATATCAAAGTTCTTGTAATCGTGTGTGTTAATTTCGAAATTTTATGTCTTAACCATCTCGTATAATTTCTTAAAATCTGTAGACTTGTATTGTGTTCTTTGTTTTTTGGGGTGATTAATCTTTTCAATTCCACATATATATTTAGTATTTAGTTTTTCTTTAGGTTGGTAGATACAGGATCTATTATTTTACACGTTGTCGCTATTTTTCGGGTGTTATATTTTGAATCTATTGTATTCAATTTGTATCCGGATTCAGTTAGTGTTGTTTTATAGTTGCAGGCTGAAATGTTGGAGCTTGAAAGATAAATATTTATGTCACCAAAAATTAAAATTTGTGTTCGTTTCTTTTGTAGAAATTGTTCCTCACAGTTGAATAGAAAATTATTGATATTTGTGTGTCCAGACTTGTAGTCTACTAAAACATTGAGGGCATATTTGTGAAGCTGGATAGTTAAGTAATTATTCCCATCAATATAAGCTACAGTGACAAGATCGTGTTCCAGATTATTGTGTATGAAGTCACCATCACCGATGACGTTCGGTCTTACATTATAGTAATGATTATAATATTAAAGACGAAATTGTTTTGCTTGGTCGTCTGATCTGATCTATGTTTCGGCAAGGAAAACTACACGTACAATTTTTTCAAAAGAATGGATGATACATTTAAGTTCATCAAATTTAATTGGCTTGTATATACTCCACACATTAGCATAGAAGAAGTTAAGGCTTGACTTAGTGAGAGTAACATTCTGGTAATTGTCTAAAACTTGATAAGTTGCAAATTTTTGTTTAATTGTGTTTGAAGTCGTATGAGAAGTAATATTTTGAGCTATTAGTTTTTTGCGATCTTGGTAGAACCTATTATCGGAAACCGTTTTATATATTTAATAGTTATGTCCTGTTCTCCATTGGCTATTTTTGAGCTAACTGATTCTTCAAGTCTTTTATGTAGTTTTGTTGTGCAGATGTTTGGACAGAGAAGATTTTTATGCCACTTTGGATTTTGTTCTTATTGTGTAGTAGAAGTTTGACTGTTAGTGAGGATTCAAAGCAGACTTTAATATTTTGATCTTTTCCAAAAGTAAACTTTCCAAGTCGAAAGAGTCTACTAGGCTTAGGACAGTCCTCCAGAATTGTATTGATAATTTTGGTTATTTCGCTAGCATCGTGAGAACGCCCTTCCTCGCTGTTAGTCACATTTCCCCTCTGATGAACCCACTATGATGATATTTCTTTCTCTAGATATACTATATCTTGTATTTCTTGCATTACATCCTCCTTAAGGCCAGATGAATATAAGTTTCATCATCATCATCATTACAGCCCTTCACAAGTCCACTGCTGAATAAATGCCTCCCCCAAGGAATGCCACAAAGCACGGTCCTGAGCCAACTGCATCCATCGACTTCCTGCATGTCTTACTAGGTCGTCACTCCATCTAGTGGGGGACGCCTACACTAAATCCGTCGGTACGAGGCCGCCACTCGAGAACCTTTTCTCCCCATCGGTTGTCGGTTCTTCGAGCTATATGGCCGGTCCATTACCACTTCAGCTTACAAATCCGTTGGGCTATGTCAGTCACTCTTTGTAAACCGCATATCCAGCATGGATCACTCACACGTGTGTTCTCCCGTCATCGAGAGTCGAGTTGGGCGCATAGATCGAACCTAACAGATCGGCTTTTTCCTTTACGGCATGGGTCAGTGAGTCGTTCTCCCTGTGCAGAGATGGGAGAGATGGCTGAGAAAAGTTTCCTTGGACAGCCTTGGCGAGAGATCGGAATGTACGGATTCCTGAAGGAAGGCGAACTACTTTCTCGCCAATTCTGCCGATGTGCTCTGACTTTGCCTTAGCAATTACTGTTTTAAAGGACCTGGAGGAGGAATTATACTTCTTTTTAAGAGTCCTGGTGTTTATATCTCGGGACGTTGACACGTCAGCCCAGGCCAGATGGCACTCCTGCTTATAGCGTGATGCCATTTTACAAGAGCAACCAAACCATTGCTGGGATGTCACTCCGATGGGCACCACAGAAAAAGAAATAAAAATCTTCCATACCCTAAAGTAACTCATCAGCAACAGAATCAGCAACAACGTTGGGATAGTTCGGTGAGAAGCAAAGCCGCCCCAAAAGGTAAGATGCAAAAAAGACCGCATCCTATCCCAATCAGCCTACCTATAGTGCCAAACACGGCGGCAGCCTGCAGAATGAAATCACGATGTTCTCGATACTCCGGAATAGACAATGCTCTGAGGAGCCAAGAGGCGTCGACGGAGACCTGATATCCGTTCGGATGAGAGGTCAGCAGAAGGTCAAACAGGGAAGGTGCATGATACACATCTGGAATCCGCGCATACGAAGTAACCGGTTGTGTCAGAACATATGATCCGCATGATCGGTTAAACGTGAACCGAACCATTCGGCGTGGTGGGTGTCAAAATCGCCAAGGATCACGATCTTGTAGATGAGATTTACTATAGCAAGGATCTGTAGTCATTTCGACGTGGTCGATGAGTCGGTCTGTGTCGGCATTACCGCTATGGGACCTAAAGAGGTACTAATATTAGAAGCCCATCGGTGTATTGCGAACTCGAACAAACCAGCTGCTACAAGCAGCACCTGTTCTCAAGTATGACGCATGAGAAGCAAATATCCATATCGACCATATAAAAGGGGAATAGACTATCTGTAGTTTTTTTTTATATAAAGGGTACCCTTCGTTCATTCACAACGGACAAGTATTTTAATTAGCAAAACAAGATGAGCCACACCACTTGTATGCTACAGTACCGTGGACCTAAAGAAGGCTCCGTGGCGCAGTGGCTTAGAAATTATTGCTGCGCTAAGGGCCGCGGGTTCGAATCCCGCGCGGAACAAGTATTTGTGTGGTCTACAAATAATTGTTCCGGGTCTGGATGACGATGAAAATCCTAGTGAGGAGGTAAACTTTTCTAAAAAATACGAAATAAGAAGAGCGGTCAGTTTATTAAGCTACTCGAATGAGATCTTCGATCGCATGTACTATAATGATTTATTTATAATGTTGATTTAATGTTTTTTTATATTTACGAAGCGAAGACTAAACATTAAATTAAACTAATTTTTACGGATTATATCGCGTTTAATTTTAACTTTTTAATTCCCGACGTTTCGGGTGTTTTACAGCACCCATGGTCACGGGGGGCACTGAGGTGTTTGACGTCCCGATGTCATAGTTAATCCGGCTACCTTCAGTTTTTTAATATTAATTTTTGGTTCGATCTACGCAGAATGAGCTTATAGTATCTTGAAGTCTAACAGTGGTATACTTGGGTTTGTATTTAAATCACTACGTCCCATAGTGAGCCAGATCGATTCACCAACTTATAAGTTGGCTCAACACTTGGCAAAAATACTACCACCACTGAGAGAACATACCAGAGCACACACAAAGGATTCATACCATTTTGTTAGTGAGATAAAAGACCTACATCTCGCTGACAATGAAACTATGGTCAGTTTTGATGTTCAGTCACTATTCACATGCTTACCTGTTGAATACTGCATCTCAATCGTAACAAGGAAGCTAGAAGATAACAACATGCCCACAGAATATGCAGTATTACTTAAACACTGCCTCATCATCTAGCTATATGTTGTGGAAGGAAGAGTTCTACAAGCAAGTAGACTGTGTGGCGATGGGCTCACCTATATCTCCTGTAGTCGCCGACATATTCATGGAGGACTTTGAAGAAAAAGCCTTCTTACTGCTCTTGTAAATACAAGATTCTACAAGCGGTACGTAGACGATAATTTCACAATTTTAGCATCTGAAAAGCCACCTTAATTCAATAAACTCTAAAATACAATTCACAATGGAGTTAGAGGCAAACAATTCTTTCCTAGATGTTTTAGTCATCCGAAATCCTGATAACACTATTGGTCACTGTGTATGAAAAAGACCCATACCAACCGATATTTAAATGGTGAATCACTATCATCCTTCACAGTTAGCTACCGTGGAAAATCTTTGTTTCAGAGAGCACGAGGGACCTGTGACAGAAAACATCTGGCCGCCGAGCTTCAGCACGTCGAGCAAGTATTGCAAGACAACACCGGGTCCCGCGCCTACGTCACAGTGACTGAGTGAAGCCGGCCACAGTCGAGCGTGTGCCTGCTGTACTACCCCATGACAGAGGAGTCACAGACAAGGTTGGCTATAAATCTTGAAGTGAGCTTCCATTAAAACATACTTCAAGCCGCCGAAGAAGATTAGTCAATTTTTCCCATCTGTCAAGTGTCATGTCCTCTACAAGATGCAGGAGTGTACAAGCTTGATTGTGAATGTGGCCTCTCTTATAGGACAAACAAAAGATCTATAAAACCCGCGTAAAGAACATATAGCTGACTTGAAGCACCGACGTGTCGGGAAGTCTGCAGTTGTGAGAACATGTTCAAGATTCCCGCCATTACATTAGATTTGATAGACCACAAATCCTCGCAAAAGAACACCGATTCCTACCAAGGATTATTCGCGAGGCTATTGAAATTAAAAACATCCTAATTTCAATAGAAGATGGATGGTGCTGCCATCTGCTTGGGATCCTATAATTAATAAAATTAAATCCAAACCCAAGTATACCACTGCTAGACTTCAAGATACTGTAAGCTCATTCTGCGTAGGTCGAACCAAAAATTAATATTAAAAAACTGAAGGTAGCCGGGCTAACTATGAGATCGGGACGTCAAACACTTCAGTCCCCCCCGTGACCATGGGTGCTGTAAAGCATCCGAAACGTCGGCAATTAAAAAGTTAAAATTAAACGCGATATAATCCGTAAAAATTTGTTTCATTTAATGTATAATGTTGATTTCTATAAACTAAACAGTTTCAAAAAAACTGCAGATATTAATGTAACCTTTTTTACTTCAGGCTCTCAATTTATTTACGAAAATGTAACCTATCTTAAAAATTCTGCTTGTAGATCCTATCTACCTACTAAAAGATTTTTTAACACGTTTTATAAGCAATATTTTTGGATTAAGATAAAACTTACCTTGTCAGTTTCAAAGAAACACTACTAAGTTCATATTGAAAGAAATGCACGTCATTATAAGATTTCTATGTAAAACGAAGACTACAGACGGGACTTCTTAAAAAGTCCAAATTTTTTTTTTTAAATAAATATGAAAGCTTTTTATCTGCAACTAGCAATCGCCCCGGCTTCGCAAGGGTGATTTTCGGACCTCGAAAACAGCTCTACCTACCGGGTCCAATGATGAATCGTTTAGATCATCCAGAGACCCACTCAAACACAAACAAAAAAGTTCATCAAAATCGATCCAGCCGTTTTCGAGTTTTAGCGAGAGGAGCTATATACGAGTATAGCATTAAAAATTAAAAATAATTTTTTTAATGCCCCCGCACTGCCCTTTGTGGGTGGAATTTCATAAAATCCGTTCTTGGTAATTTTTACCTGACCTTTACTAGGCGAAAGGAATACTCCTACGAAATTTCAAGTCCCTAGGCATTATGTGATGAGTCAGTATACAGATGCTTCTATATACTTCCCTCGGACCTCCGTAAGGAACAGTTGTGTCTCTGAGCTATTTTAAATTCGTTTATTAAAATTAAAATACAATCAGTGTTATTAATATTCGGACAAAATAATAGTAGTGCATAAACTTGAAGGTGCAAACAGTATTACTACCTCTCAGAACTTCAGCGCCTGGTACTTCCGTGTCCGCCTACTGCTGTGACGCAAGTATAAATTACTACCATTCCTGTGCGAGCGCTTTGACACCATTTTGTTGTTGAGCAGCCGCACCCCACGTCTCAACACCACAATTAGCGGTCTGAAGGTGCAAACAGTTCTACTACCTCTTTCAACTTTATGAGCGCCTAGTACTTCATACTCCGCCTACTTACGCAACTATAACTACAACCAATTCTGCGTTAGCGTATCGTCACTATTTGTGTTGAATAACAGTCACACACCCTTTGCATCGCCACCCAATTAAGGATACTACCACCTCCTACCACTGCACTAAAGCCATCTTAGAGGCAATGGCCACACACACGCCCCGACGCTACGTCATCCGTGACATCAGCAGCGGCGAATACATCTCCTAGTAGCTCTGCTACCTTAGTACATACGGATACTGTACTTAACAGAACTGCCTCTGACACGGATCTCTCGCTTATTACGCCTCAAACTTTGTTTCCAACAACGAAATAAGAGACGCAGGGACCAATTGGATGATTCGATGTATAACCAAATGGATGATTTTAAACAAGAAATGTAGGTTAATGACATTTTTTCTGCCTCCCAAACCAATGAACTTAAACAAGTAAATACCGTACTTAAAGAGATACAACAGACAAATAATAACATTGAAAGCTCAGTGTCTTTCTTAGCCGCACAAAATGAGGAGTTTAGGCAGCGAATAATCGAACTTGAAACACAGGTTAAGCAGGATAGGAATTATATTACTGTTCTGGAGAATAAAATGGAAGAATTACAATTGGAAAATCGTAAGTCTAGCTTCGAAATTAAAATGTTCCGAAAAGCCTAACGAAAAAAAGAAGACCTTATTGAGATGGTTAGTGCTCTCTCCAAGTCTCTGGACTACAATATCACCAAAATGGATATTAAAGATATTTACAGATACGGCCAAAGTCCATTAACAATAAAAGCCAACCATTGTAGTGGAAACGAGTTCGACCATACTAAAGAATGATTTACTAAAAGCAGCAAAATCATTTAATATCAAACATAAATGTAAGCTGTGTGCCAAACATCGGCTTTAAAACACAAGAAGATACCCTATATTCCTGTCCGAGCATCTAACCCTAAAGGGCGCGTTTACACTTTGGCGCGTGATCTGGCCAAATCAAAGAACTATAAATTCTGCTGGACCGCCTATGGTAAAGTATATAAGAGAGAATGAAAACTCACCAATTATAATGATACATAATGAAAGTCAAGTACACCAACTACTGGGTAGCCAGCAGCAGGGACCCCAAGTAATCTGACTATCTGAACATGTACTGCCAACCTATGGTATTACTGTTTATACTAAGCTCACCCAACTGATAAACTCTGTTATTCTGCCTGATTATCTGTTTTATTGTGTTATTTGTATTTTTTATCTCTGTTTCATTTTGTAATAACTAGAATTATTATTAAGCATATCAATCCAATATATGTCACACATTTCTTCTACCATACTTTACAGACTCAATTATATACTCAAATTTCTCATACATTACTCTTCTACAACAGTCATCATTCAAATCTCTTTACACAACCACTAAACGAAATAAATCTTTACTTCATTCTGATAGAACGAAACCTACCTCATATAACTAAAATCATTATAACTAGCCATAATCCTGTAGTAACGATATTTGCATTTTTCTATACACCAAATGGGTGATCCTCAACTTTGTAATTTGAATGTGATAGACGGTATTGATATTTCTCGTGCAATAGAGTGTGACTGTTCTGAGCTCCCATTTTATAAAATTAATTATAAATCCGGTCTTGTGATTATTTCCCAAAACATCTGTAGTATCTACAGTAACTTTGACGATTTGATGTTGACATTGTCTAGTCTTCCTTTGAGGCGGATATTTTGATCCTGACTGAATGTAGACTTACCTCATATAAACTGTACCACAACTACTCAATTATAGTTTCCTACTCAACGACACTCTGAATCAGAATGATGGTGTAGTTACCTATATTAAAAATCTTTACAGCCAAAAGTTAGGAAATAAGTCTTACTCACGCTTCTTGTCTTCAGCTTGACGTACTTAATAACACAATATTATGTATTTATCGATCCTTCTAATATAAATGCTTGATGAGTTCATAGACTCACTTTGTTCACACTTGATACCTTAACTAATCAAAATAACATTATAATCACGGGAGATATTAACATTAATATTACACCCAAACTTATTGAACCGGCATATGAGTACAAAATAGAACTAACTATTTGAACGCTCTCAGCATATGGTATACTAGCGGGTCACACTATACCTACTAGAGAGAAGAACTGCCTAGATCACTTTATGCTAAAGATTAACAAGAATAAACATTCAGCATTCATAGCAGTTTTGCGTACCACTATCACAGATCACTTTACTACCGTTCTTTCTCTATCTAAGACTAAACTATTAAAGTCTATTAATAAAACAAAAACTAAAACAGATTATATTAAAGCTCATAAGGACCTCCAACAAAAAAATATTAATGAATTACTGTTTTATAGTGATCCAACGGCTTTATCTGACCGTCTGATAGCTATGCTCACTGAATCACTGAATTCGAATACCATCAATATCTCGATTCCTAGAAGCCAGCGCACAATAAAGCCGTGGATTACTCCCGGCATTTTACGATGCATCAAACATCGTAACAAACTACAAAAAACTTCCGAAAAGTCACAATGAAATATTAAAATAACCTACACTAGATATAGAAATTTCTGTAATAAGCATTAAAAAACTTAAAAGAAAATACGAGGGACTTGCTTACTAAATCAGTTAGTAATAATAGATTGCTGTGGAAAATATAAAACCATTACCTTTAACAATAAATCATATGATGAAAGTGAGGTGTTATTCAAACTGAAAATGATCCAACTGAATCTGCAAATCATAATAACAATTATTTCATGAAAATAGGAGCATCTTGCCGAAAATATTAATCCTAATGGCAATTCTAATCTAATTCTCGGAACTAGAAATACTGTTGCTACATGCAACCTTTGTCTTACTACAAACTGATGTGAAAGAGTCGAAACACTCATGAATTTGAGATCAGATGGCGCTCCTGGTTGGGACAAAATTCCCATCACGTTCTTAAAACTTAAAAACGAAATGTACCTATAGTTACTCACTTAGCTAACTTATGTTTTGAGCAGGGCGTTTTTCCAGCCCCGCTAAAAAAGTCAGTAGTCACTCCTGTATACAAGAGTGGGGACAGAGAAGATGTGGGTAATTATAGGCCGATTTCGGTACTGCCAGCTATTTCGAAGATACTTGAGAGACTTCTGAATTCTAGATTATTAAATTACTTAGAAAAATTTCGGCTTCTATCGAGGTCACAGTTTGGCTTCAGACAGGGCAGATCAACTGAAGATGCAATAGCTGCCTTAGCCAACTAGTTACTGACACGATGGATAAAGGATCAAGTGTCTGACTGTTTTTGGACCTCAGGAAAGCGTTTGATACCGTTTTCATCCCTATTCTTGTCCAAAACTAGAACAATTAGGTATCAGAGATGTTGCGCTATCTCTTAAGAGTTATCTCTGATAGAATGCAAAGAGTGAAATTGGGTCATTACATCAGTGAAGACGTTGTTGTATCTTATGGTGTACCACAGGGAAGTGTTAGGACCAACGCTTTTTCTTATATATATTAATGACCTCTGTAATCTAAAATTGACCATGCGCACATCTTTTCCTACGCCGATGATACAGCAGTCGTTTTTCTGGGAAAACTGGGCTGATGTGAAGAATAATGCTGAATCTGGCCTGCACTTGATTAACAACTGGTTAAAAATAATCTGTTGACCCTGAATACAGCCAAAACTAATTACATCTGTTACAGTATTCAAAATCATTCACAACCTGACACTCTTCAATCTATTAATTCACTCTTGCAATCCTGTTACTGAACCCACTAATTGTGATTGTCCTGCTATAAACAGAATTGATAAAACGAAATACCTGGGGTTGTGATAGACCAGCGGCTCTCTTGGCATTCGCACATTGAACTAGTCTCTACCAGATTAAGAAAACTGATCTGGATATTCAAGACCTTGAGACATGTAGTGCCTGGGGTGGGGTTGATCATAGACCCAGACGGAATATTTTAAAGAAATTTACACTTCACTTGCGCAATCAATCCTAACTTATTGCATTTCCATTTGGGAGGAGCGGTTAAAACAAAATGATTGAGGTGGAACGTGCGCAACGTGCTTTACTGAAAGTCTTTAAACGTAGAAGATTTCCAACGCACACTCTATACGCTGTTTGTAAAGTCTTATCTGTAAAGCTGTACATTCTTAGCGTTATATTAAAAGACATAAAACTACACCTTATGTCTCAGACCATATTACAGCTAGAAGAAAAAATGTTATTCCACTTACCAAAACTAGAACCGCCTTTGCTAAAAATCAACTCAACAGTCGTTCGGCCTATCTATATAATAAAGTAAATAAAATCGTAGACATATATAATAAAACACTACATGAATGCAAAAATAGTTACCAACTATTTAATACCTTTAGATTACGAGGAAACAGAGATTATTCTTAGACACACGCATAACTTAACACACAACACACACATATACACACACACACACACACACACACACACACACACACACACAATTTTATTTTTCATATTTTTATAACCCTAATACTGTTATAGATAAGAAACTTTATGTTAACTAGTAGCTATGGAAGAGCGAAGGCACCTAATACAGGCAAGATTTTTGCTTAAAAGGTATCTTCGATCACTATCTGTAAATGTAGACAATATGTTATCGAAATAAATTATTATTATTTTTATTATTATTATTATTTTATATATATATATATATATATATATATATATATATATATATATATATATATATATATATATATATATATATATATATATATATATATATATATATATATATATAATTATAGATCTCCCCTTTTCCATTCACCGCCACAGTGGTAGTTGGTTTACTCACATTAGCCGTAGCGTCGAATCTGGGACTTTATCTCGCGCCAAAGTACGCATTCTGCATAGGAGTTGTGTGGGCTTCTGGTCTCCAAGTTCTATTTCAGATGAAGATTCTTCATATGATGAGATCAGACGATCCTTCAGCGAATTATACTGGTCGGATGCCGGTGGGTTGTACAACAGGTCCGAAATATGTTCGATGTCTTGTTTCTCAAGTTGGGCGATCACCATCTGTGCTTGATTCTTCTTTAAATAATTCGTTGCGGCTTCAAAACTGACGAACCAAAGTCGGGGCTTATCTCTCCAAAACTGTGGTATTCTCAACGATAGAGATATACCGCGATTTCTTGTTCCTTGCCGGGTTTGATGTATATGCGTCAGTTTCTTCGCTTCTCCCATAATGACGTCTTGATTACACTGATTTTATATATACTGAAGTCCTCCTTGATATTTTTCCTACTATTCTCGCAGGATCTTCCTTATCGGTGTTCGTGGGGTCACCAATGTAATAGTGGGGGTAGGGTGTGGCGGTGAAAGGAAAAGGAGATCTCCCACCGGGCAAGCTGTTCTTCTCGAGGACGGCCAACGCTCCAGTGGTAGTTCGGAGCTATTCTATATATACTGTTTCGGAACTTTGATAGCGCGATTTAGGCTGATGTATTTTCGCTTGTGGTGTGATGACAGCGCCCCACATCACCCCTGCTCAGACCGGAGGTCGATAGTGCAGTCTAGATGTCGACGAATGTGCAAGTGCCAGGGGGCCTTGTAGTCTGCGGTGAGTCGAAAAGAAGGCAAGTAATCTGCGAGAGTGCCGTGACGCTACGTACTTTAATTTGAATTGCATGTTACTTGAATGTACCTATTGCTCTCTAAAAACTTAAATATGCCAATTGATAACTGTTGCTATACAAGAATACAACACATACAACGCATAAAAAATGTCACAATTCGAGTAATTAATATCGTCACTATCATAATACTGATTAATTATAATTTGCATTGCATCTTCTTACATGTAATTTCTCGGGCGACGAGTAACGAGCATAGTTGCCGTCATGTAAATGTTGTAAGCGACTAATTTTCTAATTATGATATATTATGGCATAAAGCACCACCGGTGGTTCGGAGGCGAGTAGCCATACGCAGGCGTTTCCCTCTGTCAAGGTATAAGTCCATGCGTACAATAAAACTAGTAGCAGTCACACAGCTCACTAGACTAAATCTATTTGCGTAGCTGAATCGATGTCCTACAAAAGTACTGAACTGTTTTATCCTGCGAAAAGAGATCTGCCTCGTCCAATTTACAAAAAAATGGCGTTACCTTTCATATATAAGTAACTTTTCATATCGTTTCATTTCATTTATAATCATATTATGAAATTAAATAAAATGAAATTTATTGCATTGTGAATTTCACATTTTTAAAAGTATCATCAAATTCTACCCTTACGGATGTACATGCCTCTGAATTAAAACTATTTAGCCAACAAAGGTAACTCCAATTAATTAATTATGCTTAAGTTCTAAATATTTTTTATACTGTAAAAGCAGTTATTTAAAATCCATTCTTTGGTTAATTTTAAATATTTTAAAAGGTACATTTTTAAACTATCTTGTAAAT
>JAGSMP010001262.1:0-93084 GCA_029286625.1 Parnassius orleans
TTGAATTGCATGTTACTTGAATGTACCTATTGCTCTCTAAAAACTTAAATATGCCAATTGATAACTGTTGCTATACAAGAATACAACACATACAACGCATAAAAATGTCATAATTCGAGTAATTAATACCGTCACTATCATAATACTGATTAATTATAATTTGCATTGCACCTTCTTACATGTAATTTCTCGGGCGACGAGTAACGAGCAAAGTTGCCGTCATGTAAATGTTGTAAGTCACTAATTTTCTAATTATGATATATTATGGCATAAAGCAACACGAGCCACCGGTGGGTCGGAGGCGAGTAGCCATACGCAGGCGTTTCCCTCTGTCAAGGTATAAGTCCATGCGTACAATAAAACTAGTAGCAGTCACACAGCTTACTAGACTAAATCTATTTGCGTAGCTGAATCGATGTCCTACAAAAGTACTGAATTGTTTTATCCTGCGAAAAGAGATCTGCCTCGTCCAATTTACAAAAAAATGGCGTTACCTTTCATATATAAGTAACTTTTCATATCGTTTCATTTCATTTATAATCATATTATGAAATTAAATAAAATGAAATTTATTGCATTGTGAATTTCACATTTTTAAAAGTATCATCAAATTCTACCCTTACGGATGTACATGCCTCTGAATTAAAACTATTTAGCCAACAAAGGTAACTCCAATTAATTAATTATGCTTAAGTTCTAAATATTCTTTTATACTGTAAAAGCAGTTATTTAAAATCCATTCTTTGGTTAATTTTTAAATATTTTCAAAGGTACATTTTTTAAACTATCTTGTAAATGGTTATATAATATATCTATGCACATCATATATGATTTTCTAGACAATAACGATAGTTTAACTCGAGGTTTATACAATTTATATAAATATTGTGTTCTTATGAAAAGCGTGATGTCTTATGGAATTTTGCTATGGGGTAATGCGACTGACATTGAAGCCATATTTGTTTTGCAAAAGAGAGCCGTACGGGCGATTTATAACTTAAATTGTGAAGAGTCCCTTAGAGACAATTTTAAAGAAATAAACATATTAACTTTGGCATCGCAATATATTTATGAAAATGTAATGTATGTACATAAAAACATAAATAGCTTTGATAAGAATAAAGATCTTTTTTTATAGGATGGGGTAACAAACGAGCACACAGTCCACCTGATGGTAAGTGATTGCTGTGACCCATAGACATCTACATCTATCCTCAATAAAGAATCAAAATGCAGATGCGTTGTCACCCGTGAGGACTAAGATGGAATGCCTCTTTTCCAGTAAAAAGGGTCTCCGGTTCTCTACACTCACCTTACGACACAGAGCAGTGTTAAGCTGCTATTTTACGCTGGTATTCTGTGAGAGCGTGGTCCTTCCCCGGTCGAGCCGATTCATTCGTGCTACAACTATACTACTGATATAGCTGCAGCATGGCTCTACAATATACGTATGTGTTTACCATTATTCAAAAAAATATAATATATTACCTGTTCCATGTTTATGTATTTATGAGTTATGTCTTCTTATATTTAAGTTTATGCATCTCTTTAAGCAAAATAAAGATGTAACTAAACGTAATTTAAGAATGGAATAGAATATTTTTTATTCAATATAGATTATTACATAATACTTATTAAAAGTAATTTTTTTATTTACCACTGGTTCGGAAAATACCTATGTCCTGGAAGAACCAGCAAGAAACCCAGCGGACATCAACACCAGGATCAAGATTAAATATTGTTGTAATGCATCGTTTCTGAGCTAAAAAAAGTATTTTGCATATCACAAGAATTACCCCATAATACAATACCATAACGCAGTACAGAGTCGATATAACCGTTGTAAGCTAAGATAGCGGCCTGTATTGATATTACCTGACTAACTCTTCTCAAGGCATGCACAAATTTGTTTACTCCTGTGCAAACACTACTTATATGTTCTTTCCAATTACAATGACTGTCTAGATGTAGTCCTAAAATTTTTGCTTTACAAACTTCTAAATTAATATTGTTAGAGATGATATTTAAAGTTTGGGGCTGGCTACGGTAGGTATAGAATTGTATGTATACTTGGTTTTGTTGTGTGTGTTATTTTTAAATTGTTATCTGTTAACCATTCTATTGTATGAGCTAAAGTTTTATTTATTTCTCGATTATATGTCGAAATATCCGTGCTATATATAACGAGTGTTACATCATCTGGAAATAGTATGCACTCATGTAATGAAAGCTTAGGCAAATCATTTATGTACAGTAAGAAAAGCAGAGGCCCTAAAATGCTTCCTTGCGGCGCACCCAAATTCATCACCATCATCATCATTACAGCCCTTCACAAGTCCACTGCTGAACATAGGCCTCCCCCAAGGAATGCCACAAAGCACGGTCCTGAGCCACCTGCATCCATCGACTTCCTGTCGTCACTCCATCTAGTGGGGGGATCCCTACACTTCGCTTAACGGTACGAGGCTGCCACTCAAAAACCTTTTTTCCCCATCGGTTGTCGGTTCTTCGAGTTATATGGCCGGTCCAATGCCACTTCAGCTTACCAATCCTTTGGGCTATGTCGGACAATCTAGATCTATTGCGCATATCCGCATTTCTAAGTTTATCACGCAGAGAAACCCCAAGCACAGCCCTCTCCATAGCTCGATGAGCGACCTTGAGCGTCCTCATACGGCCAGCAGTGAAGGACCACGTCTCAGATCCATAAGTCATCACTGACAACACACACTGGTTGTACAGTCTCGTTTTCAAGTTTTGAGGTATATCTGACTAGAAGATGTGTCGTAATTTCCCGAACGCTACCCAGCCGAGTTGAATCCGTCGATTGACCTCTTGGTCGAAATTGGACTTACCTAGTCGGACTATTTGACCCAGGTAAGCATACTCGTCAACAACTTCGAGCTTAGTGCTCCCAACAACTACCGGCATAGGTGTGACATGGACATTAAACGTGATCTTTGTTTTGACCATGTTCATCTTAAGACCTATTCGTTGGGGGACACTATTGAAGTCATTGAGCATAGTGCTTAGGTCCTCCAGCGATTTTGCCATAGGGACTATATCGTCAGCAAATCGAAGGTGAGTGATGTACTCGCCATTGATGTTAATACCGTATCCTTTCCAGTCCAGTAGCTTGAAAACGTGTTCCAATGCAGCGGTGAAGAGTTTCGGGGATATAACGTCACCCTGTCTTACACCTCTCTGCTGTTGGATAGGTTTCGTACTATGATTCTGTACTCGGATCGCCATCGTAGCCATACTGTACAAACGCTTCAGCACTTCGATATACCGACAGTCAACTTGGCACCGCTGAAGAAACTGTAGCACCGCCCAAATTTCGACGGAATCAAAGGCATCTCATAGTCCACATACGCAAGGTTAAGTGGCAGATTGTACTCTTCGGTCTTCTGTACATTTTGACGCAGGGTATGTATGTGGTCTATGGTACTAAAGCCTTTCGGAAACCGGCTTGTTCGGGAGGCTGGAAGTCGTCAAGTCGTAAGCAGAGTACGAGACGATTCGTAATGACTCGAAAACAGCACGTAGACGCGGCTCAGATGGGAAATCGGTCTGTAGTTCTTCAAGAGAGCGTTGACGCCTGTCTTGAAGAATAAGACCACCGCACTTCTGCTTCACGCCTCCGGAGCAGTCCAACCATGGAGGAGTGAAGAAATCGCTTCTGAAGGATTTTAAGTACCGGTTTTCCCCCCGCTTTCAGAAGCTCCGCTGTAATTTCATCTTCGCCTGGGGCCTTGCCGTTTTTAAGGTGCTGGAGAGCCATTCTAATCTCGCTCAGACTGACGCCCGGGATATCATCGGAATAGTGTAGGATAAGGCTTGCTCTTGGATCGCTACTCACACTTGCGTGTGGCTCCAATGATGACGTGTACAGATGCCCATAGAACCTCTCAATCTCATTCAAAATCTCAGGTGTCCCGGAAACGATGCTGCCACACTCGGTCTTCATCTTTGACAGTTGGCTCTTTCTGGCAGACAGATCTCTGGAAAATACTTTGGAGCCTTGGTTCCGCTCGATCGCTTCTTCAATACAAGCTGAATTGAAGTTGCGTAAGTCCCGCCGCATGCATTTGGAGATCTGTCTGTTCAGTTGCCTGTATGCTGTCAAATCTGTTGAAGACTGCAGCTTCATGTCCCGTCTAACAGCCATGGGATTAAGAGTGTGATCGGAGAATTTTGTGTTCTTCTGCGACGGGTCTTGCAGAACTTAGCTCCGACCGAATGGACGTGCGTTGTATGTTGCCAGGTTGAGTCGTCTTAGGTGGCAACCGAACCTCCACCGAAGATCCTTAGCACTTCCTGCCCGCCGCTACCATGGTCGCCACCGTAGCCAGGAATAGTGGGGCCACCAGGGACTGGGGGCCGTCTCTTCGTAACTTTTATTTCATGGGGATATTTGCCATAGTTGCCACGCTGTTATTTATTTATTTATTTTATTCTTTATTGCACCAAATATATGTACAAAAGGCGATCTTAATGCTATCTGGCATTCTCTACCAGCTAACCTTGGGTACAATAGAAAGTGAGTCATGGGCAGTTAAGTAGTTATTATCAAATTCAGTTCAAATATATACATGCAACACATACATAATATATACACATATATGTAAAATATATATAATTGATACTATTATATATGCAATATCATGCAAAAATATTTGATTTATAAATATTCGAATTGACGTTGAACTATCGAGACTGGAAGTGCAATGATAATTTTTTTTTTAAATTAAATAAATGTATATACACACACATATATATATATATATATATATATATATATATATATATATATAACTTTAGGTATTTTATTTGCCATGATCGAACCGATATTCGAGAAAAAATCATTAAAACATTCACAGATAGCTTTACCTTCACTAATAATAGATCCCTCGTGCGTGACTAGTTTATTCGGAGCAGCAGTTTCTTTGATCTTATTATTAGATAGATTATTGATTAGTTTCCACATTTTTGCTAGTTTGTGTTTACAGTCTTTAAACGCCTTATAATAGTATTCGCTTTTAGTTTTTTGTATTAGATTGCTAACTTCACTTCTTTTCTTCACGAAATTTTCTCTTGTACTTTCATTACCTGGATTAGTTTTATATTTATTCCATAATTTATTTCTTAGGTTTATCGACCAAATTGGCGATATATTCAAAATGGGCACAATAGAAGAAACTGTGATGGCAGAACTTTCTGATCGCTTGGTTAGAAGCAAAAACATAATAATAACTGAATTAATGGAACTATATGGAAAAATATCTAATTACAAAGAAAGAAAAGAGACTGAAAAGAGAGAAGTACTTAGTTTATTAAAAAATATCTCCAATGATTGTACGGAACCAAAAAGTATTACACGCCTGGAAAAATATGCGCCAGACAAACAAAGGCCACTCAAAGTGTGTTTCTCAACATCAGAAGAATCTATTTTTGTATTACGTTCTAAAAGTAATGAAAAACTGAATCCCATTAAAATTTTCCCAGATCAAACGCTCAACAACAATTTTTTTACAAAAAACTCAAAGAGGAGTTGAAATATCGAAAGAACAATGGAGAGATGAATCTAACCATCAAATACAATAAAGGTATACCTAAAATAGTTTAAATTACGCCAAAAAACTAACAAAATTTCATGATAGTCAAATCTCAACCTTTAAAAATATTTCTTACCAACTAGCTACTCAGTATGAGAATATTATAATGACAAAAGACTCCTTAAAATGTTTTTATATCAATGCACGCAGTATAGCAAAAGCAGGCAAATTTGACGAGCTAAAATGTATTTTAAAATCTTTTCAATTTACGATACATTTAATTTTAATTACGGAAACTTGGATAAAGTGTAAAGAGGAAGCTAAACGATTTCAGATATGTGGTTATACCCATTACTATAACGTAAGACCCAGTAGCAGAGGTGGTGGAGTATCAATCTTTGCTCACAACAACATGAAACATAATCTTATAGAAGAACAATGTCTTGATAATAATCATTATCTATGGATCCACGTTGACAAGTATTAGCTGGATGTAATCTACAGAAAACTCGACAACAGCAATATTAATAAATTCATAGAAACATACTCAACAAAATTAGAACCGCGCAGAAGGGCAGTGGTATTTGGTGACTACAATATAGATTTATCACCCCATGAACGTACAACTTCTATGTATATGGAAATGTTGGAACAGTATGGCTACAAATTATTAAATAAAATTGATTCAAAATACTCTACCCGTGTAACTCCTTCTTCGAATACTGTCATTGATCACGTCAGCACGAGTCTCAAAGAACATCAATTTTACCTTGCTATAATAGAATCATCTATATCTGATCATAAGCAGATCTATTTTGAGATCAAGAAGAATAAGTAAGATGTATCAAAATATGAATATAAAGCAATAAACTACACCAAATTGTATAATACAATAACTGGAAACAGTAATAATCATGATTATGTAAACCTGGAAGACAGAATCCTATCTAGCATAAATAAAAGCAAAAACACTAAGATCAAAGTCCTCAACCTTCCCACGAAGAGATTGGATTAATAAAGATATGTTAAATGAAATAAACGCAAGAAATAAATTACATACATACATAAACACTCACGCCTGTCACCCAGAGGGGTAGGCAGAGACTACGGACTTCCATTTGGCACGATCCTGGCACACCTTTCTCGCCTCCTTTACATCCATATATCTACGCATACACGCTCGCCGGTTAAGGTTATTTTATTCGGTTATTATATTATTTTTGTGATAAAAACCAATAACACGTCCACTCTGTTTGATGTCGCGCGCGAATTTTTTCAATTTTAATTATTAACGATCTAAGTCCAAGTTCTGCGCTCTTGAAAACTGATTTCCAAGTTGTACCCGTGAAGACTAATGCAGTGTCTCACTGCTCTCTTCACCGACGATACTGCGCTTTATGTATCAGATTATAATAGGAATTATCTCACTTTGAAACTCCAAAAAGCTACCAATCGCTTAGGCAAATGGTTCCCCGCCTGTGGAGAATTGAATTCCGAAAAAAGTCTAGCAATATACTTTCAACGGAGTCCAAAACCACACCGCAAGAATTGTGGACCAAAAACCAGACTACACGTAATTTCTTTATACGGCCGCCCCATCCCTTGGGAAGAATCGGCCAAATATCTGGGCGTCACGTTCGATGTCCGCATGAGTTTCGCAAAACATATAAGTGTAGTACGCAACAGAGCCAAGTTAGTCATTGGCCGTCTCCACCCTCTTGTTAACAGAAAGAGCAAACTGTTACTAAGACACAAACTGCACCTGTACCAAATCTGCGTTAGACCTGTCATGTCTTACGCTAGTGTAGCCTTTGCCCACACGTATAGGACTCACCTATACGAACTACAGAAAGTACAAAACTTTTTCATCCGTAAAGCCACCGGAACACGGTGGTATCAACGGAATTCAGATTTGCACAGTGATTATCAACTTCCCTTTATCTTCATACTTCAAGGAGATGTTTCAGCGCTACTTTGATAGCGCCGAAACCCATCCAAACCCGCTATTGGCAAACGCAGCCAACTACGTCCCAATACCAAAAGTCGCGCCGACTCTCCGTAGACCGCGTAACGTACTTATAGAACTACTACGCTCGCTCGATCCCGTCGACCCAGTTGAAGCTGTAAGAGCCGTATAGGATAACAGCACTTACATCACAGAAAATAGACGAAAATAGATGAAATAAATAATAAATATTTAAACATGGAAAGCAAAGATAATATCTCTTAGAATTCTCCCGATATTTAGTCAATTATTCTATCGTAACGTCGTCACATAAGAACGTTCTCCAATGTACAAATAAAAAAATATTATTTACTACCTACGCATTTTCATTTGGTAACAATATTATCGTATAAAGGCAAACTGTGAACATATGATATTACCCTGACGTTTTAATAAAGTGTATTTGCAAGCGTGTCTTTTCACCCAAGCGTGTCTTTTTACCGCTAAAAGGAGCCCGCTCACCCTGGCTCCTATTTTCCGGAATGTGTCCTTGTTAGGGGTTGAATTTTCTCCGAACCTCAACTATGGGCGGTTCATTGAGTCCAGAGCCAAAGCAGCCGCAAGGAAACTTGGTGTCCTTGCAAGGGTGCGGCGGTACTTCCCGCCGGGGCAGCTTCTTACCATAAATTTTTTATCAAAATCAGTCAAGCTATTCAGAAATGGAAAAAAGGAATGCTGCTGCCCTTCCCCTGTTTCATTTTCCTCGTCGCCTCTTACAACATCCACGGTGTGACATGTGTTAATTCTCTTGCGCCGTTACTACATGACACAGTTTTGCTCATAAGCTCAGTAAATAAAGTTAACTGCACTCAAAAGTCCACTTTAAAATCGACAATAACTCACCGAGACTACCGCGCGCCCACAGTGGTCCCAGTGGCGTTAGCCACTGAACTGTGAACGTACCATTAAAGAGGATTTATTATAACTACTCGCCTAAAGGTTTTTGCTTGCAGTGGGTCGTCCACTTCTCTTTAAATAGTAAAAGCGCTGGCTGCCACATGCGTCGTATTTGTGAGGAATGGTTTGCTTGGATTTGTAATAAGTTTATTAGATTTAATTTTGCATGTTTTCTGGTTGTGTTCATTTTTGAGCACCTAGACCAGCCATTTAACTACGACAAAAATATGTATATATCACATAATAATATATCTAAATATAGAAATAAAACAACGTCTTGTATGGTGTGAAAACTGAGAAGAAGTGCCCTTTATTTTCCATCGACAGTTTACGTCATAAAATAACAATTTCTTTCTTTTTAAATACGTTCCATTTACAAACAAATATAGAAAACTAAAAGATAATTAAAAATAATAAGAAAGCATACATCCTTTTGTCGAGTTCAGAGGTGTTTGTAACACCTCTGAACTCGATAAAAACTATTGAACAGACACTTCAATTTTATTTATATTTATAAATTTTGACTAATTGTACAGAAGACCGAAGATTACTTTGTCTAGCGTTTGTGAACTATTAGAAAGCCTTTAATTTCATCGGAATTTGAGCGGTGCTAAAGTCCCTTTGGCGGTGCCCAGTTGACTTTCAGTATATCGAAGTGCTGAAGTGTTTGTACAGTAGAGCTACAATGGCTATCCGAGTACAGAACCAGAGTACGAAACCTATCCAACTGCAGAGAGGTATAAGACAGGTTGACGTTATATCCCCTAAACGCTTCACCGCTGCATGGAAGATGTTTTCAAGCTACTGGACTGGAAATGATACGGTATTAACATCAATTGCGAGTATATCACTCAACTTCAATTAGCCGACGATGTAGTCCTTATGGCAGAATCGCTGGAGGACCTAAGCACTATGCTCAACGACCTCAATAGTGCCTCCCAAGTTCCAACAGACAGGTCTTAAAATGAACATAGACAAAACAAAAATCATGTGTAACGTCCATGTCACTCACCAAGAGGTCAATCGACGGATTCAACTCGGCTGGGCAGCGTTTGGGAGATTACGACACATCTTTTCGTCAGGTATACCTCAAAACTTGAAAACAAGATTGTTCAACCAGTGCGTGTTGCCAGTGATGACTTATGGATCTGAGACGTGGTCCCTCACTACTGGTCGTATGAGGAAGCTCATGGTCGCTCAGCGCGCTATTTCAATGCGTGATATACTTAGAAATGAGGATATACGCAGTAGAACCAGAGTAACCGACATAGCCCAACAGATTAGTAAGCTGAAGTGGCAATGGGCCAGCCATATAGCTCGGAGAACCGACAACCGATGGGTAAGAAAGTTTCTAGAGTGGCAGCCTCGTACCGGTAGGCGAAGTGTAGGGCGGCCCCGTGACTAAATTTAATGACGACCTGGTAAGACATGCAGGAATATGATGGATGCAGGTGGCCTTTGTTAAGCAGTGGACTTGTGAAGGGCTGTAATGATGTATAGATTTATTACAAACAGTTAGGAAATCGAATGGTCTGTGTATTGATGGTGCGTCAAGTCGGTTCCAACCCCAGCCGCTCGCCACGGTAAGTAATCTTATAGTACATAAACCAATTTTTTTAAAGCAAATGGTGTGTAACAGTGTTAACCTTTGAACAGGCTGCTATCGCGTCTACCTCTTCTTCACCTCCGGTATCAGCTTCAGCCGTTATGATGCCTGTCAGCGCATTCAGCGATGCGAAGCCGAAATGCAAAAAGGCAAAGGTCAGGTCCTCAAAGGTTGTATTTAAAAACTACAGTTAAAATTCTGGTTTCATTAATATTCTAATTTATCAGTATTGACCAAACCAATGCTATGCTGAAAATCTTATAAATATAATTATTTACATATAATAATCATAAGAAGTTCTGGCAGACCGAGTGCGCTGTTGGCTAGAACTTTGTCAGTTGCAGTTGAAAATGCCCGTTCCTTCTTCAATAATATTCAAAAGTTTTAATTCGGTTGACATGAGCGCAAAATTGAGACTTGCGAATTTAAGCCTCACACTCAGCTGGCAATATCCGACAATGATATCATTGATCACTAAAATTAACTGCGTGGGTTATAGATTAGTCCCTGGCTCACACCCGAGAACATGCAGTAAGGTCCAGGTTTATAAGTGGCACACTATCTATCTACAATGGAATATATTTTAAGAAGGGATAAAAGCCATATATCACTTAATTTTACTACTATTATTTCATTGCGACTCGAGTGCGAACTCACGTTTACACTCGGCTTTTGTTATTAAACTTTTTATCAGACACAGCAGATGATAGAAAACAAGTAGTAGCCTATCTGTCTACTATTAGAAACTGCTAATGAAACACTAAAAGGGTTTTGACCGCCTACATAAAAAAAGGCCGAAACATACGCTTACACGATGCCCTTATATTCATTCATTCATTCTCTCAATTATTATATAAATTTTTCCTTTATATGCCGAACACCTCACAAACATCCAAGGTCTGCACTGTAATCTCAATGCTGTTCTCTACCTGAGACCGACAAGCCCCACTTACTCTTCTTGACTGAGATGCAAATCAGATGTACTCTAGATGCGGCGTACCTTGGCTACCCTGGGTACATATCAGAGTATAATTTCCACCAGCGCGCCGAAATCTGTGTGAATGTCCGCAATGACATCTGCTGTAAGCGTCTCCGTCTCCTTGAAGACCTCACTTTCTCCACGATCTGGGTATTGATAGACACAGGAATGGATAAAATAATTTATTCTTGTGTCTATGGATCGCACAGCGGTAACCAGGAGACAACTACGAGTAGGTGATTGAAATACCTCAGTGAAGCCTCTGATGCGGCTCTAAATCGGTACCCTACTGTACAGTTGGTTCTAAGGAACTTTAATACCTGCCATCAGGACTGGCTGTTCCCATACCGGAAGACCGACCACGCTGGGAGAGAGGTGTTGAATTTTGCCGTGTCTCTGGGGCTTTCCCAGCTGGTACAACATTCGACTAGGGTACCCGATGTAGATGGGCACACAGCCAATTTCCTCGACCTTCTGCTGACCACAGATCCGGACAGGTACTATGTTCAGGTGACTTCACCCTTGGTAACTTCTGACCACTGTCTGGTGAAATCTGTGTCGTTATATTCCCCACCATACTACGATTTTCATGGTGTGCGGCGAATGTACAAGTTAGAGAGATTGGGATGAAATGCGGTATTTCTTTGCATCTTATCCTTGAAGGCAGGTCTGCTTTCTGCTTCGAGCTGCGCGAGGATGCTATTACCGATGTGATACGTCAAGTGATGGAGTATTTCATCCCCTTTGCTGGCGTGCCCATTGGTGGTAAAGCTCACCTATGGTCCAACGCTAAGTGCGCTCATGCAAAAAAGCACAAGCATATAGCATTATCCTGGGTCGAAGCTCGAGACTGCAAAGCTCCAGTTGTTAGCCCATAATCAAGCCGCCAAGTTCTGCAAAAAGGCATTACGGCAAGCCAGTTTCGATCGCATTTAACGCATCGGTGCAAAGCTCTGTGTGAAACCATCTTGCAGTAGAGCTTTTTGGTCTCTCACCAAAGCGGTTGAGTCAAACTTCTTCCGGTCTTCACTACTTCCGCTGGTAAAACCAGATAGCTCACTGGCGCATGCGGCTAAGGAGAAAGGGGACTTATTTGCTTCTCTCTTGTTTCTAATTCGCGTCTGGACAGTAGCAACATTGTATCACCTCAATTACCTCACTGCGGTACCTCTATGCCAGATGGTATTGGACGTGACATGGTTTTGCTGATTTTAGACCAAATAGTTTCCCATATCACTCACCTAATAAATTTTTCCTTTGCCTCCAGTACCTTCCCTACCAAATGGAAAGAAGCGTTCCTAATTCTTGTCCCCAAAAATAGCTCTCCTACTAATTTCAACCATTATAGGCCAATATCTATCCTCTCCTTCTTCTCTAAAATTCTTGAAAAGGTTGTTCATGGCCAACTCACAAAATTTCTAAACAAAAACAATCTCTTTAATCCTTTTCAGTCTGGTTTCCGCCCCTGCACAGTACTTCCACGGGCTTGATTAAAATAACTGATGATATCCGCTTTGCAATGGATAATCGTCAATTTACTCTTCTTGTCCTTTTAGACTTCAGTAACGCGTTTAATTGTGTTGACTATGACATTTTGTTAGCAATTCTGAAATCCCTGAATCATCAGTTGTACAATGGTTTAGTTCCTATCTTCGGGGACGCCGGCAACGCATACGTGTTGATGATAAGTTTTCCGATTGGTGTAACGTTGTTGCTGGTGTTCCTCAAGGCGGTGTATTATCTCCGTTACTTTTTTCTGTGTTTATCAATGCACTTGTTTCCGTGATAAATTTCAGCAAGTATCACCTGTACGCAGATGATGTCCAGCTGTATCAGCATTTTAGTGTAAACGACCTAAATGAATCTGTGGACAGAATGATCTTGCTGCAGTTCATCAGTGGGCAAGCTGTCATGGACTAATATTAAATCCCGCCAAAACACAGGTTATAATCATAGGCAGCAGAAAAATTACATGTCGACTCGACTATCAACGTCTACCTAAGATTCTAAACGGTGTAGATTTAGAATATGCTAAGCAGGTTAAAAACCTCGGCTTAATTTTGGCTGACGATCTACTCGTAAGTTGGGTGTCACAAGTTAATGAGGTCCGGAAACGTATTTTTAGCACAATGCATTCATTAAAGCTCTGGCAAAAATTTATCCCTCAGACGGCCAAGGTTACGCTGGTCAACTCTCTGTTGCTTCCTATATTAGATTATGCTGATATTGCTTATCCTGATATAACTGAGGAGCTGCTTAGCAAACTCGACCGTCTGCTCAATCTGTGCATACGCTATATATTTGGCCTGCGCAAGTTTGATCATATATCACAATTTCGCTCAAGACTTAAGTGGTTCGACATCCGTTTTCGCCGGAACACACACCTTCTAACCACTTTATATGGTATTCTTCACAATCCTTGTTCCCCAGCTTATCTGAAAGAGCATTTTTCATACTTAAGCTTATCCCGTTCGATGACCAACAAAACTCTAACTATCCCGATGCATAAATCTACATACTACGCGGATTCCTTTACGGTATCATCAATTACACTTTGGAATAACCTTCCACGAGATTTAAAAGATGCTCCCTCAATAAATACATTTAAACGTAAGGTTGAGGCACATTATTTAAAATTACTTCATTAATGTTATTGGTTTATATAATATTATAATTTCCTATACTAGATTGTATGTATTTTATTGGTATAGTATGTATTTTTATTTATATGTATATATACATTTGTACATATGTATGTATATGTGTGTATAAGTGTATATATGTATAAAGTAACATATTTATATTATATTATATTTTTAAATAATATGTGAAAATAAGTAAGTTTTTTCTGTTGCGTTCTCACCACACCACCAAAGGTTAGCTGGTAGAGAATGCCTTTTCGGCATTAAGTTTGCCTTTGTACCAAATGTTTGTTTGTTTGAGTGCAATAAAGAATTTTCTATGTATCTATCTATCTATCTATCTATCTATCTATCGATCTATCTATGTCAGAGGTCCGTATCACCAACAAGGAGGTTCTTAAAACCTTGCGAAGTCTAGACGTGAACAAAGCTAGTGGACCTGATGGTATACCAGCTACAGTTATAAAGGTCTGTGTGCCTGAGTTGTCTCCTGTGTTGACGCGCTTGTTCCACCTCTCATTCAGGACTGGAATAGTGCCCAAATCTTGGAAGCTAGCCAATGTGCAGCCTGTGTCTAAAAAAGGCAGCTGTGCCGACCCTGCTAACTATCGACCAATTTCATTTACTTACCATATTCTGTAAGATTATGCAGCGTATATTGAACGCCCACTTCATAGCATATCTAGAGCAGAATGATCTCCTTAGTGACCGCCAGTACGGATTTCGCTGAAATCTATCAACTGAGGACCTTCTAGCATATGCCACTCACATATCGGACGAAGCCCTCGAGAACAATGGGAAGCACTTGCTGTTCCCTTGATGTCTCGAAGGCCTTTGACAGGGTTTGCCACGCTAGCCTTTTGGGCAATCTTGCAGCATACGGCTTATCCCCTGGCTCGATTGACTGGGTGAAGAACATTTTGAGTGAACGTTCTCTCTGAGTCTTCATCGATAACTGCTCGTCTAGTTCAATTGCTACAAACACCGGAGTGCCTTAGGGGTCCGTGCTCTCTGCAACTCCCTTGCTGCCGCATATTAATGATCTACTTATTTCCGGTATCTATGGGTATGCAGATGACTGCACAGTTGAGGAAAGGTACCAGCCGAATGCTCGGGCCAGTTAGGATCAAATCCAGTCCTAAAGAAAAGGGTTTCACTGCAGGTAGTCTCCGAATGGGGCGATGCCAATCTCGTGGGATTCAACGCCTCTAAAACAAAAGCGTGTCTTTTCACCGCTAAGAGGTGCATGCTCACCCTGGCTCCTACTTTCTGGAATGTATCCTTGGATTACACTGACCGCTTTCAGTTATTAGGTGTTGAACTTTCTCCGAACCTCACATATGGGCGATTCATTGAGTCCAGGGCCAAAGCAGCCGCAAAGAAACTAAAAGTGCGGCGGCACTTCTCGCCAGGGTAGCTCCTTGTCTTGTATAAAGCGCAAGTCGAGTCGTGCATGGAATACTGCTGTCACATATGGACTAGTGCAGCAAAATGCCACTTAGCAGCGTTGGACTCAGTGGAGCGTTTCATTGGCAACCTTGATTTGGTTGAAACCAATCTTGTCAGCTTCGAGCACAGGCGCGGAGTAACCAGCCTCTCTGTATTCTATAGGATGCAATTCGGTGAGTGTGCGCAGGAATTACATAATTAAATTCCTCCTTCCTTTCTACCATCATACAACCAGGCGGTTGGCGGCTCTTCACCCTTTTGTTGTCGATATTCCACGCATTTGAACTAAACGTTTGTTTCGCCTTTTGTAATGCGTACAGCAAAGTAGTAGAATCATTTACCGGCGCCTATCTTTCCTTCCGAATACAATCTGGGTGTCTTTAAGGCAAGAGTGAATAGGCATTTGTTACACTAAAACCGTGTCATTTACCATCTAGCTACATCACCACTTACCATCAGGTAGGATTGTGGTTAAGCACTGGCTTATAATAAGTTGATATAGTAACTTTGTGTACGTTTTAGAGGGTCAACCGATTTAATAAGTAAGCCCAAATTAAAAGTGTGGTGGTGTACTAGCGAACTACAAATTTTAGCATTAGCTTTAAATTCCAAATTTTCGTGCAACTTTAATTGGTTTCTGCTAAATTGTCACTGCTAGTTTGATAGATCTTCGTAAAGGCAACTATGGAAAATCCCCGAAAGACATGTGAAACTATGGAAATTCTCATAGCTTGCGATAGATAGACGGTTTGATGCAAGCAGCAAAGTGAGTACATTTCACTTTAGACGGCAGATCGCCAATTTCAAGCGTGCCGATGAGGACAAATTGTCCCTAACACAGGAAAAACCCATGTCTAACAGTGGACTTTAGCGGGATGAAAAAAATACAATATTCTTACCTTTTTTACAGTAGATTTAGCCTTCTGTGGTGTGCTTTTAACTAATAGACATTGTAGATAGTTTGTCATAACCTTAGTATCTAGACGTAACAAATTGGCTAAAACGGTCAACAACTGGCTTATCTTTAAGAAGACTGATATTTTTAACGAACAAGCGCCCTATTTTGATAAAATAATACAACAAGGACAGTAAAAAGGAAAATAAAATAAAGTTGGCAAAACAACAAGGACAAGTAAGAGCTACAATTAATTAAAAGTGGTTACAATACAAATTGCTTTCGTTAGATTTGTTGTCGTAATAATTGCGTCACAACGCGAATGCAGCCTTCTAGGCCCTTTAAATATTTTGTTTTTAATAAACAACTGTCTTAAATAAAAATAAAAATTAAATAATAAAAAATAATAAAATTGTTAAGACACCTATTGTATTTGTCATTAATGGACATCGATAAATCTTCACTAATTTCAAGGCCCGTTTGTTAATAATATAAAGAAATTGTGGTTTTAAAGAACATATTCACAGCATACGAGTACATCAAAAAGTGTATTGGTGTAAGAATATCTACTACCCATTGTCTTCGTTCTGTCGTAAGAGGCGACAGAGTATGAAAGAAACAGGCGATGGGCAGTAGCATCTTATTGACAATGACTCAAAATTATAATTATAAAAATCTATGGGACAATAAGAGGCAATCTATGGGGGAGCCCTATGCCCAGCAGTGGATTTTTATAGGCTAAAATGGATGAAAGAATGGATTCATAACTCAACATTTAGCATTCTAGGAGCAAGTTCTTACAAACAAGAAATTAAGATAACGCTGAATGAAATTATACGCAAGAAATTTATAAAAACTGCTTAAATCAATTAGAAGTAGTTATAATCTGCAATTTTTGGTTTGTTTAAAAAATTTTGATGCGTGACTTACGAAAAATTGGAAGTGGCAACTGGCAATAGATCTATTTTGCTCTTTCTGATTCCTAATCCATCTTTACAGGTAAAGAGATAAACATACTTTAAGATACGTTCTATTTCTTCGGTATATGTTTCATGTTTATAAAATATAAAAGTTATTTATTTGTTTAGTTAAGATTCTATGGTAACTCATTTACAGTTCAGGCCACACATCTCTGGAATTCCACATCCGATGATATTAAGAAGTCCAGTCTCTTAAAAAATTGTTTGTATGTACTTAGCAAAGACAAAACCTTCTCTACAATTGTCAACAAATGTCGTTTCATTACCGTTACACATTTTTAAGTGACCAACGAAGGAAAAAGAGAAAGCGTTGTGTACATTTCAAATGATACAAAAACCAGGCCAAAATTATGCTCAACTTATTGTAAGAACACGCACTCACGTATACATTTGCAACCAGCCACATGATTTTAGGTGCATATGTGTGCGTCCAGTAATAAACTTTTACGGCCTGTTAAAGAAAGGAAAAAGAAAGATGTATGCATGAGTACATGTCAAGAAGTTGATGGTTTCCACGTTCTGAATGTCTAATTACTAGTTAAGTTACTAGTAATGACTCGTGGGCTTGGTGGCTTGTGGATGTAAACCTGATGGATGTAACAATGTAGTGGCGGTGTATGAAAATCCACTACCAGATTACGGCCCGTGGGTGTCGTAAGAGGCGAACCGAAAAAGGAGATGGGCAGCAGCATCTTCCTGATAACAGCAAAAAATAATAAAAAGTGCGGTTGCCAACTCGCCTCGCATGGCAACTTTGGCATAATCTCCCTATGAGGTAGACCTATGTTCACCAGTGGACTCTTATAGGCTATAATAGATGGAATTTATGTATGGATCTATGGATGATGGATGTAAAAACCATCAATAATCACTGTGTCAAAACTTCACAGACTAGTGATGAGCAGCAGAGATAGCGCTTACTTATGTATCTGCCAAGCGTTACGAGTATACAGTTATTTTCAAAGAAATGTATGCCAGCTGGTGCATTCTCGAAAAGGCCTATATTTGGTAATTTAAAAAGGCTGATAAAAATGAATAAAACGAGATAATATTATGTAACTAAGGAACCAAAATTAATAATTTGGTGGCGTGACATAGTTACTGTCTACTGCGATGCAGATGGGCTTAAATTCTAGGAGACAAATAAATTTTTTGTTTGTTTTATTGCAACTTAACATAAACGATGAAACTGCATCCGTGGCTACCTCAAGTCAATATTAACATATAGGGGTAACAAACGAGCACACAAGCCACCTGATGGTATGTGAATGCTATAGCTCATAGACATCTACATCTTACCTTGATTAAGAATCAAAATACAGACGCATCTTCACCCCTGAGGAATAACATGAAATGCCTCGTTTCTAGTAAAAAGGATCTCCGGATCTCCACACTCACCATACGAAACACAGCATAATTACACTGATATTTAAGAGCGCGTATTATCCCAAATTGCCAATCGTAGATCGGATTTTGACATAGCTAAATCAAGTACAAAGTAACAATAAATATTAATATGAATATTACATCGTTATTGCGAGGGACATCATTGGTTAAAACATAATAGAATAAAATTTTCTCGATAGAAAAAAATCACAAAGATACCTCTTATTTTCATCGTGAACCGATTTGTTCTGGTCGTGGTGCATATCATCAAGCAAAAGATGTAATAAATGACATCACTTATATAATATCTAGTGCTGTAAATAGGGAATTTTAAATATTAATGTCTCGTTGGTCTAGAGGTCGTAAGCACGTTTGCTAATCATTAGGTCCCAGTCCCAAATTCGAAATTTCGGGTTGGGAAAAAATAGGTTATTGGGTTTTTTTGGTAAAAAAATATATAGGAAATACAATGATCCCAGAGTTTCTTGTCAATTCTTCTTTGTATGTATATGTAAAAATATTTTAACGTTCATATGAGCTTTCTAACTTTGACATACGCCGCCGCTTAGCAAAAATTTCTACAATAAAAGACAATAAACGTGAGCTTGTAGCAAGAACTGCAAGTGTCTGCTTATGATTTTTTTATTTTTTTAGAAAACGTTTACCGAACTAGAAATTTCCCTTGTTTCATAAAGGGCGTTTTACATAAAAAATGGCACTCAAACAAAAACCCAGACATAGAGCAATTATTTTTTTGCCATAAATATAAGTACTATTCCTAGTGGGAACTGGGACTCGCAGCACCGAATCGTAATGGGTACAGCATAGGATTGAAATAATTTACCTGCGTCTGTCTATTCATTTCATTACAATTTGGATGTCTTCAAGGTAAGAGTGAATTGCTTTTGCTAAGCTAAATCAGTGCGTTTTACCATTTCCGATTACATCACTATTTGCCATCTGGTGGGATAGTGGATAAGCACTGTCTTATAAAAGATTTTCTTTTATTTAACGTTACCCCTACACTAGGATTATCTCCTGTATCGTGGAGGCAGTTAGACTTGTTTACTTTAGCTATTTCCATAGCGTAATGTCGTATGGTATTTTGCTATGGGGACACGCAACTGAAACTGAAATTATATTTGTTTTACAGAAGAGGGCCATAAGAGCAATCTATGATTTAAAACCTAAAGAGTCGCTCAGACAAAAATTTAAGAAATTAATATATTAACTTTGGCCTCTCAATACATTTATGAAAATGTAATGTACGTACACAAAAATAAAAGTAGTTATACAAAAATAAGTGATATTCATTCTGTAAATACTAGGAACAAACACAAGCTAGTAGTACCAGTTACTCGACTCCACCGAGTCAGTAATTCATTCTTGGGGCGATGTATACGCTTTTACAACAAAATCCCAGAAAATATACAAAATTCGACCTGCTCAAAATTCAAAACTTTATTAAACATAGTTTGTATAAAAGGGTTATTATAATATTAAGGAATTTATGGATGATAATAACCCTAGGAATGAGTGTTCGCTACCAAGCTGTTTTTAATTTGTTTTGTGTGGTTAATTGTGTAACATACATGATTGTAAGCTGTTATTTAAAAAAAAAAAGTCCCGCTGGGTTTCTTGCTGGTTCTTCCTAGGACAGAGGTTTTTTTTTCGAACCAGTGGTAATTAAACAAAAGAGTGACTTTCAATAAGTATTATTTATAATCTATATTGAATAAAAAGTTTCTGTTTCTGTTTCTGTTTCTACATCAATTGCACAAGGACAAACATCAAGACCCAAAAACATTATTTGTATTTCATACAAATACTTGTTCAGTAAGGGATTCGAACACGCGACCCTCAGCGCCACAACTCAATGCTAAGCCACTGTGCCACGAAACCGTCAGACAAACAGATAAACAACTTAATTATACTTATAAAATATAAAAAAAAATATAAATGCTTAGCCGCTGTGCTACCGAGCTCTTGAAAATATTTCATTACATTATTGTTTATTAACTTTTGAAATGTGTTGTTTTTCTTGCTCTGTTAAGGTATTTTTAAGACATTAGCTTTGTACACTACTTTGATTTATCCAACATCATTCCAGTACCATTATAAAAATTAGAACAACGAAGTACTAATTAAATCATGTTTTTCTCAGGATTATTTCACGTAGCTACCCAAAATACGGATGTTATATCCAAAGTTCGAATTTCCGAAGGGCTTTGTTATGAAAAGTAAAATGAATACTTAAATAAATATTTTTAAGATCATCGTGTGACACGTCAAACAAAAGCTCTTCGACCTAATTCAAAAATATATTTATTTATTTATTTTTATTTATTTAAACTTTCATGCACAAAGTTGTACATATGGCGGACTTAATGCCATAGGGCATTCTCTCCCAGTCAACCATTAGGCTAAACAGAGATAGACAAACAAGAGGTGGTGCAGCAGTAATCAAAATAGAAAGGTTTAAACAAATATATTATATATATACACACACATACTTACACATATACATGCATACAGTACATATATACATAATACATATAAATATTATCTATGTCAGAACTAATATGAAATATACATAGTATGTATATGAACATAAGGGCTGTGTTAGTTCAAACTTGCAACGATTTTTCACATACTTAAGGACTTGCTTTTAAAAAGAAACTTGATGGGAGCTTTTTTAATGTCAAGAGGAATGTCGTTCCAGAGTCTGATGGCCGTCAGGGCGAAAGAGTGAGATAAGTAACCAGTACGGTGTAAAGGAGTGAGCAACTTAAGATTAGACGAAGAACGGAGAGAACAATTATGAGAATCTCCCAGGTATTGAAATTTGGATTCCACGTATTGGAATTTCGGGAGCACATGGATCGTTCAGAATTGTGAAAAGGGTGCAGAGTATTCTAACATATCTGCGCTGACGGATAGGCAGCCAATTTAGCTGAGTACGAAAAGAAGATACATGGTCGTATTTACGAAGACCATAAAGGTATCTGTCGCAGTTGTTAAGCAGATGATCCAATGTATTAAAATGATATATATTCTAAATTATTGTTGTGTTTAATGTGATTTTACATATTATTACCAAAAGAGCGTCCTCATACAGACAGCAGTAAAGGACCACATCTCAGATCCATATGTCCATCAGCAACACACACTTGTTTTACACTCTAATTTTAAAGTTTGAATTGAATCGAGCCAAGCCGAGTTGAATCCGTTGACCGAAGTTCGATCTCTCGGTCGAAATTGGACTTATCTTGTCGGACAATTTACCCTAGGTAAATGCACTCGTCGACAACTTCAAGCTTAGTGCTCCTAACAACTACTGGCATAAACACTATGAGACAATAGAGGGAAATGAACTAGATGAGCAGTAGCGTCTGCCTAGTAAAAACTAGAAAATAAAAAACTGCGGTTGCCAATCCGACTGCCAAGCGTGGGAACTGTGGAAAATATCCTTCTTATGAGGCAATCTATGGAGATACCTATGTTTACCGGAGACCCTTTTTACTGAAAATATTCATCCATCATTCCATCTTAGTCCTCGGGGGTATTGATATAATATATTATCCCAACCAACAGAGAATATCATAGAAATGTCCCTATAATAATAACAAAAATAATTTAAATTAGACGTTCCTACCATTTATCAATGATAGCTGTGAGATATTTCAGAATAGGGAAAGAGGAATGGACAAATCTATGTAATTGAGGAACTGAATAACGAGATATTACGCTGTTGATTTTTACCTGTCATTCTCAATTAATCAATCCAAATGAAAACAGAGTTAACAATTTAAATTGTTTGTTCACAGTTTATCGGCATGGCGTTTTCCAGTAAAAGTATTTTAACTCCATTAAGGCTCTTCCAACACGAGCCGTTAGCGTAGTCGTATCGTAAGCGTATCATTACGACGCAACGCGTACGAGACCTGCAGTGTTCTGCAAACGAATCGTCGAGTAGACGTATCGTTTTGGAAGATCTCACTTGAACTCATGGCGTCAATGGTACCAGATGTGTTGGGTGAATTTATAGACTATCTTACTTTATCTTCAGACGAAGAGGATTTTTTATTGTTTGATTATGTAAGAAGTAGAAAGCGACGTGCTCATTGGATCCATCCATACATTACAAATAATCACAAGAAAAGATTGTTTGTGAACTTGAACTTTCAGCAGACGATAATAAATAAGAGCTTTTCATCAAAAATTTCATCGATAAAATTTTCTTTAAAAATTCAGTTAAATTTTTAAAGAAATTAATGAACAGTTAATTTTTTACGCTTGCTTTTTACACAGTACACTACAACTATCGTAATGACAATAAACATCTCCTACGATTCGCTGCAGCACTTGTGCAGCACAGTGCGGACTTGTTTAAACATGTACGCGCTCGTATTGCTCTCGTCCTACGCGCGTATTACGATACGCTTACGATACGACGCCGTGTGCGAATAGCCTAACTTACATCGGCGTCGTTCGTTATTCAAAGAAAAAGCGAGAAGCTTAAATACAAAAAATGATAAATGAATAGGTTCAGATTACTTTTCCTTCTTTTTTTTTCAAAAACTTTATTAAAAACTTTATTCTTTTCTTCTATACACACAATTTATCGATTTATCGAACGATGATGTGTCTTAACACTTTTATCAATTCCAAAAGGAGAACAAGGCTAAGTATAGCTAGTTTATATCTATAACTAGTTTTATGTAAAATAACTAGTATTTCGAGTAAATTAAGTGGAGTTAAATGTAAAAAAATCGTAATTAACTATAGCAATGACACTGCAAAAATGTTCTCAATAATAATGCTTCCTGCAAATGATCATCTTCTATTATACGTAGAAAGAAAGAGTAGCATCCCTACCCGCAGTTAGGCGCCATTAATTTTAGGGGACGAAAGTTGAACAATCGTCTTTTGTTATACCGGACTCTGAGTTAGGATTAACCATTGCAAGCAGCTAACATTTCTTTCGTTTAAACCTACTAATTAATTTCCAAGATTAATTGCATGACGCTGCTAAAACTTGCCTTAATATTATTATGTAGCACATTATTTTGTTAAAATTATTGTATTCTTATTTTGTATTTAATTAAAAATATTTACTTAAATTCTTGATAAAAATATAATTTATTAACGATCAAAAATATTAGCGTTCAGTGTACATATTCTCATTAGGGTTAAAATTAATAACAGGTAAAATTAATTTTACATGTGATAGAGCTACACTGCAGTTATATTACAGTTGTTGTAAAAATAAGTCGACTCGACCGGGGAAGGGCCACGTTTTCACAGGATACCAGCGTAAAATAACTGTTTAATGCTGTTGTGTTTCGTATGGTGAGCAGTAGTAAAGAACCGGAGACCCTTTTTACTGAAAATATTCATCCATCATTCCATCTTAGTCCTCAGGGGTAAAAACGCATCTGCATTTTGATCTTTAATTGAAGATAGGTGAAGATATCTAAGGGCCACAGCATCCACTTAGCATCAGGACGACTGTGTGCTAGTTTGTCACTCTTATTTTATAAAAAAATAGATGTTCCCCGCGACTTCGCCCGCGTTTAATTTATTACGATTAGATTTCAAGGGTTTTAATTTTTTTGCACGGAACTCTAATTCTTTTTCTAAAATAAAAGTAGCCTAAGTTACTCCTTATAACATCAGCTACCTGCCAATGAAATGCCCGTCAAAATCGGTCCAGCCATTTAGGAGATTAGCCGGAACAAACAGACAGACTGACAGACAGACACACAAAAATTTTAAAAATTGTTTTTTGTTATTAGTACCGTATACTTTCATATGCATTTAGTAAAAAGCTGTTATTTTGATATTACAAACAGACACTTCAATTTTATTTATTTGTATATATATATATGTATATATGTATATGTATATAGATTGTTTTCAAGCTAAGATTCAGCTCAATAAACATACAAAAGTTAAGACTTATAAATGAAGGATTTATTTACATTAAATATGAATCTTTCATTTATCTAATTTATAGAGGGAAATACATGATTTAATTAATTAGAGAAATTTAGAACTTAATGAGATAATAATGAGCAGCACGCCATTCAACCCACGGGTGTCCTAAGACATGAAAGCTTAGAGCGTTTCTGTATGTTTTCATCTCGTGATCTCACTCTGATGGAAAATACGCTAAACAGAGACTAGAAGCTGCGTTTGAAAATCCACTTGCAAAGCGAAGCGATTACGGCAAATAACTGATTTAGTCATAGGCACTGCGTTCGCATAACTTTACAAAATAACTGATTAAATCACATGTACGATGCGACGTTAGCATAGGTAACTTAACAAAGTTAGCATAGGTAGCATAACATAATAAAATAAATACCGATTAAGTCATAGGCACTACGTTAGCATAACTTAACATCTACTTAAATCATAGGCACGACGTTAGCATAACTTAAGCTAGACGTGACAGAGGCACGACGTTAGCTTGTCCGCCTTCTACTTTTGAGAAAGGGGCACAACGTTAGCGTATCTCAATATTGCTCTTTCAGAAAGGAAGCACTACGTTAGCTATTTCTGACACATGTGTAACTACACACCCTTAAAGTAAGCATGGGGCAAGCACATACCTCGTGTGGAGGCTAAAGTTCTTCTGAGAGGCTCTGGTTCTACTGCGGATATCCTCATTTCTAAGTTTATCACGCAGAGAAACCCCGAGCATAGCCTCTCCATAGCTCGCTGAGCGACCTTGAGCTTCCTCATACGGCCAGCAGTGAAGGACCACGTCTCAGTTCCGTATGTTCCGGTTGTACAATTTAGTTTTGAGGTGTTGAGGTATGCCTGACGAGAAGATGGGTCGTAATCTCCCGAACGCTGCCCAGCCGAGTTGAATCCGTCGATTGACCTCTCGGTCGAAGTTGGACTTACCTACTAGGACTATTTGTCCCAGGTAAACATATTCGTCAACAACTTCGAGCTTAGTGCTCCCAACAACTACCGGCATAGGTGTGACATGGACATTAAACATGATTTTGTTTTGTCCATGTTCATCTTGAGACCTATCCGTTGGGAGACACTATTGAGGTCATTGAGCATAGTGCTTAGGTCCTCCAGCGATTCTGCCATAAGGACTATATCGTCGGCAAATCGAAGGTGAGTGATGTACTCGCCATTGATGTTAATACCGTATCCTTTCCAGTCCAGTAGCTTGAAAACGTCTTAAAATGCAGCGGTGAAGAGTTTCGGGGATATTACGTCACCCTGTCTTACACCTCTCTGCAGTTGGATAGGTTTCGTACTCTGGTTCTGTACTCGGATAGCCATCGTAGCCCTACTGTACAAACACTTCAGCACCTCGATATACCGACAGTCCACTTGGCACCGCTGAAGGGACTGCAGCACCGCCAAATTTCGACGGAATCAAAGGCTTTCTCATAGTCCACATACGCAAGGCAAAGTGGCAGATTGTACTCGTCGGTCTTCTGTACAATTTGCCGAAGGGTATGTATATGGTCTATGGTGCTAAAGCCTTTTCGGAAACCGGCTTGTTCGGGAGGCTGGAAGTCGTCGAGTCTGCATGCGAGACGATGACTTACGTAATGACTCTCGAAAACAGCACGTAGACGCGGCTCAGAAGAGAAATCGGTCTGTAGTTCTTCAAAGAGCATTGTCGCCTTTCTTGAAGAATAAGACCACCGCACTTCTGCTCCACGCCTCTGGTGTAATGCCACCATGTGGGACGGAATTAAAGAGCTTCTGAAGTACTTCAAGTACCGGTTTTCCACCCGCTTTCAGAAGCTCCGCTGTAATTCCATCCTCGCCTGGGGCCTTGCCGTTTTAAGGTGCTGGAGCCATTCTAATCTCGCTCAGACTGACGTCCGGGATATGATCGGAATAGTGTCGGATAAGACTTGCTCTTGGATCGTTACTCACACTTGCGCGTGGCTCCAACGATGACGTGTACAGCTGCCCATAGAACCTCTCAATCTCACTCAAAATCTCAGGTGTCCGGAAACGATGCTGCCACAATCGGTCTTCAGCTTCGACAGTTGGCTCTTTCTGGCAGACAGATCTCTGGCAAAGACTTTGGAGCCCTGGTTCCGCTCGATCGCTTCTTCAATACGAGCTGTATTGAAGTTGCGCAAGTCCCGCCGCATGCATTTGGAGATCTGTCTGTTCAGTTGCCTGTATGCTGTCAAATCTGTTGAAGACTGCAGCTTCATCTCCCGTCTAACAACCATGAGTGTGATCGGAGAGTTTTTGTGTTCTTCTGCGACGGGTCTTACAGAACTTAGCTCCGATCGCATGTACAGTTTCCACGAGCTTGTCATTCATATCGTCCACTTCATTGCAAAATTCTAGGCACTGAAAACGATTTTGTAGCTCGAGCTGAAAGTTTTCGGGACTTTGGATTAGAGCACGAGGGGACGGGCGTTGACTTCATTAGACGTGACCTCTCCAACAACGTTTGGGTTCAGTGTGCCTCTCACCATTCGGTGATCGCTGCCAGTTTTCACCCTCGCGATCACTGAGACATCACTGAACAGTTGTCGTCTGGTCGTCATAATGAAGTCAATCTCATTTTTTGTCGAACCGTCGGGGCTCGACCAGGTCCACTTTCTGTGGGGCCGCTTTTGGAAGAAAGAGTTCATCATAAAGAGTCCCTCTTTCTCCATAAAGTCGGCCAGCTGCTGGCCCCTTGGGTTCCGTTGCCCTATTCCGAATTTCCCTACTTTCAGCTCACCGCTCTCTCTTGTGCCTAGTTTTGCGTTGAAGTCTCCCATTAACAACGTATAGTGGGTTTTGGAGGAATGCATGGCTTTAGAGATATCCTCATACATTTCCTCCACCTCCTCATCGGGGTGTGCCGAGGTTGGTGCGTAAACCTGTATGACCTTCAGCGAATACCGTTTGGTGATTCTGAGTATAAGGTACGCAACCCTCGTTGACACCTCCCGATCTTTAACGTTGTTAACGAGAGACTTGTGGACGATAAATCCGACACCTCCTTGGGACAGATGGTCGCCCTCCCGGTGATAGAATAAGTTGCCGGATTCGAGGATTACCGTGTCCTCCCCCTCTCTTCGGACCTCAGATAGTCCTATTATATTCCAGCGTAACTTATCTATCTCTTCTTCCAGCTCCAGGATCTTCTCGTCAGTCCTCAGGGTGCGTGCGTTATATGTTGCCAGGTCGAGTCGTCGTAGGTGGCAACCGAACCTCCACCGGAGATTCTTAGCACCCCCTGCCCACCGTTACCATGGGTCGCCACCGTAGCCAGGAATAGCGGGGCCGCCGGGGACTGGGCGCCGTTTATTTGTGTCGTCGCTCATGGGGGGTATATTGCCATAGTTGCCACGCTTGGCGAGCGGGTTGGCAACCGCAGTTTTTTATTGTTTTTTGGTTTTTATCAGAAAGATGCTGCTGCCCATCTTCTGTATCAGTTTCCCTTTGTCGCCTCTTACGACACCCACGGGAAGATATGGGGTAGTGGGTATTCTTACCCGCCACTGCACGGGCCTCTCAGCGTTTATGTATTTATGCTGATGGACGCTTTATCTGTATTATGGGTGGTGCTGGTGTAACCATAACTCCTCCCTCCTCAACTGCAAAGTTATCGGCAATATTTGGATTCCGATGATTTTGCATACAATGTAAGAGCTTAAACTTATGTTTCCAAATTACAACAATAAGAATAATTAAAACTAATATAACATAGAGTAGTACAGTAGCTAAACTAACACTTTTCTTTTTCACTAAGCTTTCACTTTCACTTTCCACTATTTCACTTTAAAGCTTGTACGAGAGATATTTTAGTTCGTCCAAATTAACTCGATTTAAATTCACTGTTTTCTCCGCATTTGTAGGCTGCTCTATCAATTTGGGTAGAGTTAAAATTGGTGTCACCTTATATTGCAGTTTTCTGAGTAGTATCGTTTCCGGTGTAATTTAATATTGCTAATTTTATCTCACAGTTTTCATCGATTTCCAAGAGGTAAGTGCCCTTTACAGCATTTCTTTGAGTGTCATCGCCACGTTTTTGTAAGCACTATTTCATTTTGTGTAAATAGGATCCAGTTAATAGGGCCAATAGACTGTATCTTAACACTTTCCAGCTCTACTATTGATAATTTACAAAGGCTTAGATTTGATGCGAAGTTCATAAGTTGTTCTATGCATGTGTTTTCAGGATACTGCACGATATCAATTTCCTCCACAGGAACTGGTTTGCTGCTATCTCCTGACATGGGCCATTTAGGGATAAGTACGTGTGATCTTTCACCATGAGGTAAGGATATTTGGGAAAAATAACAGTTGTTCTATTATAGGTGGGATCAAACATAGGTAAAGCATACATTTTAAAATAAGTGTATGTAATATTATCAGTCTGAGGGATTTCCATGATGAACGTTATTTGGTTTTCTTTTACATAGGCCTTAACAGACATAGATCTTTCTAGATTAACTAAATTGTTTTCAGTAATAGGATACAATAAACTATTTGTTTGAGATATAGATTCTAATATCACTAATAATTCAGTGGAATTAACAATGGCTTGGTGTAGAATGTGAAGTTTAGTAAATGCTAATGCCATTTCTATTTCGCTTAAAATTAAGTGTATAGTTCTAAAATTATTGACAAACATGTTAAACATACTTAAAACATATGTGGAGTATATGCTGTTATCGTCTTTAGTAATTATATATTTTACCATTCTTTCTATACGTTTCATCTGTTCATCTATAATTTATATTTTCCTGTAGAGATCCAGTACTATTTATAAGAGAGTCAAGCATCTCCGAGATTATTGTTATTTTCTTATTAGTGTGCGTTTGCTGGGTCTTTAATTGGGATATGAGATTGTCGTATTTTATTGCATCATTGTGGTCTAAGTTTCCTGTAAGCGTTTTGATAACAGAACCTAATGGGTTAATAAGACCGCGCTTGAAACGTATCGAAGGTATGAGTTGTTTAATCTTTTCTACAGCTAAGTTACTTAGATAATTTACTTGTGTTTTCATATTTTGGAATTCATTTACGTATGGCTTATGGATGTCTACTAAACTGCTAAATTCTTTATATTTATTGATATTAAAATTTAAATCATCTTTTATGCTACTAAAGTCTAACTGCTTAACTATAACCCACTTATCTACTTCCTTATATGCTTGTCCTTGCTTTACTGGTAACATGCCTGGGTTATGCTCGACCTTTAGAAGTTGAAGGCTCATCAGATTCAGGTTCACGAAGATCACAACAACCTGTGGAGGGCGTTTCACATTTTTGAGGTGCACTTTAGTTTTTCTTTTCCCTATCGTTACAGGTATTATGTTTCTTTCAATATCACCTTGCACTTTCGCCTTTTGATACCTAGGCTTATCCTTACTTTTCATTTTTATCACCTTCTTTAAAATCAATTCCAGATTCCCCACTTTTCTTTTTCCTAACCTTTTCTTTATCTGTATGGACTTTTTCTGAAATATACCTATATAAGTATTTGGTTCGTCTCGCGTGGTCTTTAATGAGTTGCTGTGTATATGCCTTTTCAAAATCTACGTCGAATATTTTATCAGAATCTGTATGACCAAATGCTACTTCAAAGGGTGTTAATCCTGTCGTTGAATGAATAGTATGATTATATGCCATGACTGAATATGTCATGACAGATGCAGCGTCTGTGCATTTATGTTCATATTTTGCAAGTCTGTATATTTCAATTATAGTGGAATGAAATTTTTCGACGAAAGTTTTATTAATTCTTCGTTTTCTAGTGGGAGAAATACCTCTAGTACTTTTTGTTTTTCTCTAGATAAATTTCTGACTTGTAGTTTATTTTGGAACCAAGAAAATACTAGGATCTGATATGGTTTAGTATCTATTACCTCGCTCAAAATTGGGATTGTTGTTGACTCAGGTTCAACATTTCAGTGTATCGTGTCTGTGTCTGTGTACTGTTAGTTACAGATGGTACAGGGTAGTTTTCTTCGAACAATTCTATATGATCCGTTACACTCGAGTCTGAGTCTGAAATTATCACTGTCTCTGGTTGAGGTTTAGGTCTGTATTTTTCAAGTTCTTTCAGTTGGCGTATTACTTTTTGTATGTCATCGTCATCCACATTAACATCCATTGATGCGTCGTCTAAAGCATTAAGTTTTATGCGAGACAAGGCATCAGCATTGGTATTTTGTTTGCCGTTTTTATAGACTATTGTAAAATCGTATTCTTGATGATGCAAACGCCAGCGTGTTAGTTTGCTGTTAGGCTCCTTAAGGGAATAGAGCCAAGCAAGGGGTCCATGTTCTGTATAAATTTGAAATTTCTGTCCATACAAGTAGGGCCTAAAATGCTTTACAGCCCAAATGATGGCTAAAAGTTCCCGCTCTATTGTGCTGTATCGCGACTCGGTGTCACTAAGTGTGCGACTGGCATATGCAATAGGCTTATCTGACCCTATTGGTCCTTGTGATAATACTGCACCAAGAGCTACATTCGAAGCGTCGGTAGTTAATATATACGGTTTAGTCGAATCCGGGTATTGTAGTAGTGGAACACTGGTCAATATTTCTTTACATTTATGAAAAGCATCTATATAATTTTGGTCTACAATTATCTTATTCCTTTTCTTTAAACACGACGTTAGGTGCGTGATTATCGCAAAGTCCTTTATAAATTTTCTATAACATCCAACCAGCCCAAGGAAACTTTTGATTTCGGTGGTTGTCTTAGGAAGAGGATAATTCTGTATAACTTTAATTTTATCATCGTTTGGTCGCAGCCCATCTTTAGTTATGGTGTGTCCAAGATATAAACTTCTTTTCGGAAAAATTCAGATTTGTCTAATTGTATTTTCATGTTAGTCTTTCGAAGTCGGTCAAAAACTGTACGAAGTTTCTCCATGTGTTCTTGTAGACTAGTGGAAAAGATAATAACGTCGTCAAGGTACACAAGGCAATGGATTCCTTGCAACCCTCTCCCCTAAAGTACCGTGGACATGAATTCATGTCCAGATTTACGTGACCGTTGAGTACCGCGGACATGAATTCATGTCCACATTACGTGCTGCTATTTTCGTCTTAATTAATATAAAAATACAGTATATTTTCAATTAAGAACTATTTGATTCGATTCTGAACGAACTAAAGAGTATACCCAAGTTTTATACTCACTCGGCTACATAGACAAATTAAAAAATAATAGACAGTCACTTTCTGGTAGTTGGTGATGTTAGTTGCGTAATTGTTTTCTTTTTGTGTTTGTGATTTTTGTTGGATTTTCTCTCAAAAACTGGTAAAAAATGTCAACAATCTTTACTAGATAATGTTATTGAATGATTTAAGTTACAACAACAGTAAATTTTTGTGTTTCAATTGATAAAAAAGGAAAAACAAAACACCTCTACTTGAACAATTTATAACGGTCAAGATTTAAAATAAGATATACCTTCTGAAATATTTAGCTTTTTTATATATAGTTTACTGCATGTATGTATATTTATAAATAAAAATTTTATTTCTAAATGTTATATCTATATGATTGTATAAAAAAATTAAGGAAGACGCTATAATATTTTTACAAAAAATTTTTGAAAATGAGGTAAAAAACGCGCGTTTAAACTGTTTATGGTTGAATTTTAAGCAAATTTTTACGAGTGAAAAAGTAGAATTATTATAATAATTACATGCATAATTTCGGTTCATTTTAGGAAGAGCATGTTATATAGATTATGAGAACATAAAAATAAAATAAAAACTTAATTTTTTTTCATTCAACAAACCAAATCTATTGGCAGTACACTTTTTCATGGTCCCTTAGAAACAAAGAGCTATACAAAACTAAATAAACATCTCAATGTCATTGTTATTGTTTCTATTCATCTACAATCTTATCGGCTTTCAAGAACTGTAACTCAAACTTCTTAAACGTAAACAAACAAAGGTGACAAAAAAAAAGGTTGACTCAAGTGCTGCGCGCCGTGATTATTTCAAGTGGCCCCGGTACATAGCGTCTTTTTTTTTTAGCGAGGCGGGACCTAAAAGGTTAAGACGTTATTCATAGCCCTTTGAAAGGTGGCGGGGGCTGTCTTTAATCCAAATGGCATCCTCAGGAACTCATAGTGTCCATTTTGGGTGCTGAAGGCAGTTTTCTGTCGGTCATCTTCATTAAGTTCAATTTGGTGATAGCCGCTGGCCAAGTCGAGTGTCGAAAAGTATGTGCTCTTACCTAGCTTATCGAAAAGGTCTGCGATATTTGGAAGGGGGTACTTGTCATTAATTGTAATTTCATTTAGCCTTCTGTAATCTATAACCATTCTGTATTTAACTTTGCCCGAAGCATCAGCCTTTTTGGAACAAGATGGGGAGAATTCCATGGGGAAAGATTCCTGAATTACGTTATCTAATAGAAGTTTATCGACCTGCTTGTTTATCTCTATTACTTGTACGGGGCTAGTCTGAGGTTTTGTGAATATAGGGTCCTCGGTTTTAGTCCGAATGAAGTGTTTAACCTGATTACTAAAACTCAAAGGAATCTGTTCACAATAAAATATATCCTTGTATTCCTCACATAGTTTACGAATGCTATGTCTTTCCTCTTCATTCATATGGTTTAGTCGTAACTTGTTTAAATTTTCAAGCAATAACTGGTCCGTTTCTAGATCAGAGTGATCTATAGAATTTACATACGATTTATCATCCACACATTCACAAATTTCAAAAGGTTTCTTAATAGATAGTTCCATTTGTTGATCTAACGTATTTTGTATAATTGTAGTGGCATAGCCATTCTCACATTTTACCAATGCAGAAGGCGTGTGCACCTATCACAGAATCGGGTATAATTTAATATTCCTTCGCCATAAAACATGTTAGCAGGTAATTTTGCTCTAACTTCAGAACGAGGTGGAAGTATTACAACATATTCTAAGCTATTGTGTATTATCGGTATTCTAGAAGAATTTGTGTAAGTACTTGTTTCTTTAAATCTACAGCTTCCAACTGCTTTAATAAATCATTCCCAATTAACCCATCATAACGTGAATCGACATTATAAAGATAAAATTTATGTTCGTCATTACTTTGAAATATAGAAAATAGTGGAATTTTAATTACCTGATTGTGTTCACTAGATGCATGAGTGCTTATAACCTTAAAGGGTTCATTTGTTATATAATTACGGTAGTATTGATTTGCTTTATCGGGGCTTATAAAAGAACGGGTGCTTCCTGTGTCTATCATAAAATTAGCATCTATTTCCGGTATATATATGTATGTAATTTTAGATTTATGTCGCAATTCAATTCTATTATTTCGGTGGTTTTCGGACTTTTACTTGAAAATTTTCAGTCTGTGCCGACATGTCATAATCCTCTGAATCATTGTTTTCGTCGGCCTCTATTATAGAATTTTCTTGTATGGGTTCATCTTCATAATACTTGTCGTATGATTCCTCATACATGTAATTTTGAGGAAATTCGTAGGGATAGTATGATGGATAAATTTCTAATTCGTTTAGGTGGAAACCTGGTTGAAAAGGCTTTGGAGGGGCAGTTCTCATAGAAACATCAGTATCATTAGAAACCGGCTTATTATGCACATTATTATTATTGGGATAATTAAAATGCTGAGAGTTACCAAACTGTTGCGGTAACATTGGTTGCATGGGGCCAGCCTGGGGGTCTAAATCCAAAGTTTGGACGGTATCCAAAATTAGGTCGGTATCCAAACTGAGGTGGGTGATATTGCTTAGGGAAATTTATTTGCTGTTGAGGCTTATTTTGTGGTAACGGAATCCTCATTTGTCTACTATTGGGAATGCCAAACTTAAATTGAGGTGGTGTTCCGAAATTCTGCCTAGGGGGTTGGTTTTGTGCTAACATTGGTCTAAAACCTGTAGGCTGTGTTGGTATTGCGAACTTAAACGATGGTTGTTGCACTAGTGTACTACTAGATTGTGGCTTAGACGTATGGCTAGACTGTAACATTTTACTACGCATCTGATATTGGTCATAGTTTACTTCTTCTAGAACTATACCTAGTGCTTCTTCTAGTGTACTGGGTGTTTTCAACCTAACAATGCGTACCATATTTTCGGATAAATTATATAAGAAAACCTGCAGAGCGGTGTTATTATAAATAACAGTTTTACTTATTTTTAAGTTTTTATCACCAATTTGATTAAACTTCGATAATAGCACTGATTTAACGGATTGTATACGACCACAAAAATCTGTATAATTTTCATTTTGGTGTTTCTTTAAAGTTTCTAATTCTATGGCTAAACATTCTTCGCTACGTGGGTCGCCGAAGTGAGTTAAAAACAATTCCTTGAATTCGGCCCACGTCTCTATATCTTCCCGTTCACTGATAAGCGACGCAGCCTCGCCCGTAAGACGACTAGTAATGATTTGCATTATATATTCATTTTGCACATCGGATGATTTAAAGTTATTTATTATATATTCACATTTACGCAAAAATAAATTTAAATGACGCTTATCGCCGCTAAATGTTGGTATTATTTTAGTTAATTCATTAGGGATAAGTTTAATTTCCGACATTTTTAATAATTTATTCACTGGTTCTACACAAAATAAAAATAAAATAAAATATTTATTATAACTCTACCAGTTCCACAAATGTTGTAAGGAAAATTCAAGTATAAGTACTAATCTATTATGTATTAACGTGTCGAGTAATCTTTAAATTAACCAACATATGTTACACAATAAGAACTTAATATAATGTATAATACTTAATATAATATACTCTATAACTTTATTGAGTGATATGGACTTATTATTATGTACGTATTACAATTAATTTAATATTGTTTTAATTTTATGTAATATTTATTACACTTAATACTTTATAAAATTTACGTAAGATTAGTATTTGAAACCCAAATAACAGTCAAAATGGAAAATGTCTAATTCCAAGTTTACTAAGGGATATGAAGGAGGTGAAGAGTCGTACTCACCAGCCCACAGTGCCCATCATCAGCTTCACGGCTCCTTATTCTCGACGAATTTGTTTTGGTTCGCTGGATCACCACGCTGTATGGATCGACCGCCGATGCGCGAAAATGAGTAAAATTGTATACGCGATATTCACGAACGGTGGCACAGCTTTTCCGGTGATCCTACCGGCTGCGCCAGTCAAGTTGCGGGAGCTGCCGAGTTTTTAAAACTAAATACAAACTACGTGTTCACAGAGAGAGATGTGAATTTATTCTGACCATTGTCTTTTACAATTCTTAATCCTATGCTTACAGGCTACTTAAATTACTACATACTCAGCGTTTATGTATTTATGCTGATGGACGCTTTATCTGTATTATGGGTGGTGCTGGTGTAACCATAACTAGCGTGTACTTAAGTACATCCAACACAGATCTCGCAAAATAGGTACCCAAAGTAATTTAAGATTGAAACAGATTTAAAACGTTTCAGGTGCATGAAACAAATAAATAATCTGCTTTGCAAAATTAACAATTAAAAGAAATGAAGATAAATGTATTGCGAACCATAGAATTCAGGACTTCCAAAGTTCACCACACATTCTCTTAAGAAACGGCAACTGTGTGACATGGCACTCACAAACCATTGCACACATTGCAAAAACAGCAACTATGTGGGGAGACTGATCCCACCACATATTCCAAAGGGAAGGAGGCAACTGCTCAAGATCTACGCAATAATTGCAACAGTCATTTAATCGTCTCGGCCCGATAAATATCCACGTGACATGGCTCACCACTCGCAACGAAAACTGAGCAAGCGTCAGACGTCCATTTGCCGCGCCAAAGCACCATGTGCTTGGCGGCCGCTTGAGTTGTCTTGCCGCAAGATCCGCCGATAAGTTGTAGACTGTAGCGGTGTAGCCTCAAACTTACCAGGGCTAGGCCGCACCTGACCATGTCCAATTAGCGGTCACGACATCTTCCTCATTGATCATTGTTGTAGCGACTTCTACCTATTACTGATTATAAATCGGCCCACTCTTTTAAAACAGATTGTAAGAACAACCTGCTGGTTTCAAGGATTACCATAGGCTACTCATAATTCTACGTGGTAGAGTCACGCTGCAGCTACATATGCTATATATGCACGCTGCATGACCACGCTCACACAGAATACTAGCGTAAAATAGCAGCTTAATGCTGCTGTGTTTCGTATGGTGAGTGTAGAGAACCGTAGACCCTTTTTACTTTTTTTTTTCAACCTCTCGACATCAAATCCCAATTTTGTCGACTACATAATATTCGGAGTAAAGTGTAACACTTATCAACATGTTAGAATACAAAAAGGCATTTTTTTCAATTCACAGCACGTTAAAGTTAAACATTTATTTATAGTTACATCACTATACGTTTTGAACTTTAAAATGTAGCCCACGCAAATCATATTTCAAATGAACTATCAAATTATAACAAAACTCGAGCAAGTTAAATTTCCACTGAATGCAAAATTATAACTCGTCTATAGCTCCAGCATTTCTTTCGACATTTGTTAACATATTTGGGCACGTTAAGAAACAATAAAAGTACTCGCGAGTACTTTTAATATAAATCGAACAAAAAGATTAAACTTTTGGTTTAAAACATTTCGCAGGGGAATATCCCAGCAGTTCTATTTCCCTGGTATGAGACGCTATATCACCGATTACCTGAAGACCTGCACTGAGTGTCAGCGGTATAAGTCTTCCAACTTGAAACCGCCTGGCTTACTCCAGACTCCGGTACCTGCTCAACGATTCGAGGTTATTGCCGTCATTGTTTATTTCATTTTACTTGTAAAGGTGGTAATCAAACTGATCCAAACGAAAATGTCATAGTACATAATTAAGCATTATTATATATATTTACATATATGTTAATTGCAATTTGAAGTGTCGATTTACCACGTTCTCGGCGGTGAAAGAAAACCTGCATAACTGAGAAGTTCCCCAGTTGAGTGATCGCGCGTTGGCACTTTTTTGGCTAAAAGCTCTATGGCCTGTGCCCAGTAGTGACATGTATGTAGGCTGCTACTTTTTTAGTTTTAATGGGGCAGTTATGCTTTTTTTATTTCATTCATATTTTCGGAGAATGTTACTATTTTGTTTTCACACTACCGTAAATATTAACGGTAGCAAAGATTCGAAATAATAAAACTCGTCATCGCTATTATTACAACCTATCAAAAGTCCACTGAACTGAACATAGACCTCCCCCATAAATTGTCAAATAGGCTGAATATTTGCTATAGTTGCCACGCTTGGCAGGCGGGTTGGCAACCGCAGCCTTTGTTATTTTGAACTGTTGTCAGGAAGATGATGTTGCCCATCTCCTGCTTTCACCGTCACAACAAGGCGAACATTTTTCTGCTTCCGATCATGAGTGTAGTTCTACCCACGTTCACTGCGAATAGAACTTCATTTGCAATAAAAGTAATCTTAAGGATTTTAAAGTGTTTAATTTTAACTTTTTAATTGTTGACGTTCCGGGCACTTTAAAGAACCCATGGAGACTTTGGGGGGCTGAAGTGCTTGACGTCCTGATGTCATAGTTTACGAAGACTACAATCAACTTTTAACTAATAATGTTTGGTCCGATCTACGCAGGACGAGCATACAGTATCTTGAATTCTTGCAGTAGTATGCTTGGATTAGGATTTAATTTTATTAATTATGGCACCCTAAGTAGATGGTAGCACCCAGCCGTTTTCTCTATTGAAGTTAGGATGTTTTTAATTTCAATAGCCTCGCGAATCATCCTTGGTAGTTATAATGATAATCGGTGTTCTATTGCGAGGATTTGTTGTCTATCAGATCTGATATAATGGTTGGGACGATACTGAACATGTTGTCATACTTCAGACTTCTCGGAGCGTAGGTGCTTCACATCAGCAATATGTTCTTTTACGCAAATCTTTATGGAACTTTCTTCCAAAGATGTGTTTTGTACAACCCGCTTAAATAAAAGTTAAAATGTAACGTGATTAATTAAAATTTGTTTTATTACATGCATAGTATTCATCATTATAGAACTGCATTTATGAAATTTTGAAGTCTACTCGAACGTAGAAAAAATATCAGAATTTATTTTATGGTGCCAATCAATATTAAATGGGACCAATGATATGAATCAAATATCGCATATAAGACCATGAAATCGTCATTATTTTCTTAAAACTAAATTAATTTTAATTATGAATGAATGTAAAGGGTAAATAATAATAATAAATTTTGATTTCAAGAAAATTTATCTTTCTTATCATCGGAAGACACGTCCAATATAAAAAATTGTAGATGTTTCTAGACATATTATATTAATGCAATTCTGAAAAACTTATTTATTCACGTGTTTCTGTAGCATATTATATATATGCCAAATATCAATCATCTAGGTTCAATAGTCTTTGGGAATTCAAAAAACTTCTTTGACAAACTGACGTAGAGACACAAACACCGAATTGACTCTAAAAGCGATCGAATTTTGCTAAATTTGGCAGGGAATAGCATTTAATGATGTTTCTAAATAGAAAACCACGCGAGCGAAGCCGCGGTAAAAAGCTAGTATATTAATATTGTTGGGAATGAGGGTAAAAAAATAAAAGGAAATACGAACAAATGAAGGTAGAATGGTAATCTCCCACTTGTTTTAGCAGTATAAAATATCGCACAGGCGACTAAGAGGCATCAGTCTGTAATTCTAAAAGTCCCACTGTCGTTACTATGCCCGTTGGGGTATTCTACTAGTGTAGGCAAGGAAGGTCGTGTTGCTGAGAGGCTGCCCTGTGTTACATTGAGATGGGTGGTGATGGTGTTGGTTTGCATACTTTGGTGTTATCATGTGATTGGCTTATGGAGTTCTATTTTTAAATAAATTTGCTTTTTAGAAACATATAACACGGGTGCGTTCCATTTTTAAATTTCGAGCATCTTAAAACTTATTGAGTGACCTACGTATAATCTTTGAATAGTGTGAGGGTTATTACGTTTGTGATTTCTCTATCAATATCTCTAATGCTATCTCATTATTAAATGATGACTTAAAATATATCTCCGAATGGTCCACTGTGTATGGCATAAACGTGAACCCATCTAAATGCCAAACCATAATCTTAGGTAGCCCACGATTATTATCGAAACTAGATATGCCCACCCTACCATCAATTATGTTTAAAATAATGTCATACCATTCTCTCCCATGTAAAGAACCTTGGTCTGTATGTTGATGGTTGCTTTACATGGAACAAACATATACAGGAGGTGAGTCGCAAAACAACTGAACTTTGCGATCTCTATATCGATTAAAAACTTTCTTCCCACCAATACTAAGATTTTACTTGTCCAGTCACTTATTCTACCGATTATTGATTATGTCGATGTGTTGCTCAGACCTGTCTCAACATCACCTTAATACATTGGATCGTCTACTTAACAACTGCATCAGATACATTTATGGTCTTCGTAAATACGACCATGTATCTTCTTCGTGCCCAGCTAAATTGGCTGCTCATCCGTCAGCGCAGATATGTTAGAATACTCTGCACCTTTTCACAATTATGAACGATCCATGTGCTCCGAGTATCTGAAATCCAAATTTCAATACCTGGAGATTCTCATAATCGTTCTCTCCGTTCTTCGGCTAATCTTAAGTTGCTCACCCTTTACACCGTACTGGTTATTTATCTCACTCTTCGCCCTCACGGCCATCAGACTCTGGAACGACATACCTCTTGACATTAAAAAAGTTACCAATAAGTTTGTTTTTAAAAATCAAGTCCGAAAGCATGTGAAAAAATCGTTGCAAGTTTGAACTAACTCAACTCTTATTTTTATTTATTTAATTATGTATATTTGATATTTGTTCTGACATAGATAATATTTATATATATTGTGTATATAAAATGTACTGTATGCATGTATATGTGTATCCATATATTTATATATGTATATATTGTGTGTATTTAAGTATATATGTGTATGTATGTGTGTATATGTATATTTCTATGTATATACAATATTTTTTTTTAGTTCTTTCTATTTTGATTATTGCTGCACCGCCTCTTGTTTGTCTATATCTGTTTAGCCTAATGGTTGACTGGGAGAGAATGCCCTATGGCATTAAGTCCGCCATATGTACAACTGTGTGCATGAAAGCTTAAATAAATAAATAAATAAAAATAAATAAATAGCAATGTTGTGTTTACTTATTAATATCGTTAAACGATCTCTATTTATTAATTTGGCTAAGCTATATCATGACATGTTCAACAAACAGTGATAAATATCATGAAATGACACCATTTAACGAAACAATGATTTAATGAGAATTTTGCAATAATTGCAGGCAGACCAGTTTTAATCAGTTTATATTTTCAAACGTATGAAAATTTATGTTTTTAAGTTAAAAAATTATATATTTTCATACGTTTGATAGATGTCACTATTATCTATTATTTATAAATTTTAATTATTACACTTTTAAAATGAAATAACGAAAAACAAAAAATTTAACGTTAGGATTTTTAAATAATTTTATAAATTTAAACGTATAAAGTCAATAGGCTTTTTTCGTTTGATGATAGATGGCGCTGTTCTGATAATTAAAACGTGTATCGTCAGCGGAGTTTCAAATTGTTATGCTAAGGTTAAAACTAAATTTTAAACTTTATTTACAAATATGATATTTATTTGAAAAAACACCCGTCATCCCGCGTATTAACTAACATAATCATATATAATAGAAAATTAACATCTAAAGGAAGATAAATACTTAACCTTCTTTTTTATGTTCCGTAATCGGATAAAAAGTAGCCTATAAATTGCCCCGGGTTACTAACTACCTACATATAAAATTTAATGGAAATCGGTCCAGTAGTTTTTGCGTGAATCGTTAATACACAGACAGACAGACAAAAATTCTAAAAACCACTAATTTGGCTTCAGTACCCTTTATTTAGTCCCCTGGACTTGTTTTTTCAGGCGTATATTAGAATTACAGACACGACTTTTCTACAGATTTATTATATGTATAGATAGATAATTGTAATTTTTAAAGGATTTATGACCCCTGAATCGCATGGTACGAAGAAACTTACGTTGGGCTTTCTCAATTTCGTCTACATACTTACAATAAAAGGGATTTAAGATTCCCAGATTGTATATATTATACTATCTGATAAGAATTTGCCTTAATCGTCACGCTTGGCAGAAAGTTTGCCGATTGCAACACCATGGCGCCTTGCTAGTTTGACGCTGTTGCTCGTCACCAGTTTAAATATTTTAAGTCTGGTGTAAATGAGTTGGTTGTAGCGCCATCTGTCGGAGGATTTTCTGGCATTTCCATAGTTATCGCTACAATACTCACTGGATGAAATGGGGTCATGGCTTTATATGCGCCTATACCACACGGCCTGATAGCATTTGCAAATAAAATAATTTGTCAGAATTCATTAAAAATTGGTGGGCTGGTACTGCAAAATGCCATCAGGCAACTTTGGACCTAATAGTCATAAAGCAACCTTATATATAGTTAAAACCAATAAATAGCCTGTGTCCTGCAGTGGGAAGTATATAGGCTGTAACTAACTAATGTTGTCAACCTTGGGCACAGGCGCAGAGTAGCCGTCCTCTCGATATTCTAAGGAATAGTATATGCACAGGAACTACATGACTTAAGGAACTCCGCCTTACCTCTTCTACTAATGGACAACCAGGCGCTCGGCGAGACTCTATCCCAATGTTGTCGACATACCACAATTCTCACAATGTTGTCACACACACAATACACACTCACTATCTTGTGGAATTATAGTAAAATAGGGATTTATAAAAGGTAGAAAAATATACTTTGCCATCTTCGTCTCCATCTGATGAACAAAAATAAACAATTTTATGTCTTTATGATAGTAATGACCATGTCTCAATTTAAAACCTACCACTAATAGTCCAGTAAGCTAAAGACACAATAACATGATTTATTTATTTATTTGATTTATTTAAACTTTTATGCACGAAAAATAAAATTGCACATATGGCGGACTTAATGCCTTAAAGCATTCTCTCCCAGTTAACCATTAGGCTAAGCAGAGATAAACACATGGGAGGTAGTGCAGCAGAAATAAATCAATAATGAGAAAAAAAGGTAACAAAGTTCGAATAAACCAGGATGTATATTATATAAAAGGTATTCTATACATATATCATACAAATGTACATATAATATAAATATATTAATACAGACGTACACAAATACATAAATCTACTTAAATACATACAATATATAAATATATATACATATTATGTATATAGGATGTTTGGTGAAGGGTTAGACAAACTTGGTGGGCGTGTAGGTGGACGTATTTATAAAATAAAAATTGAAGTAGAAGACCCTAATTGTTCACATTTTTTTAAATTATTTTTTTTGTAATTTTCTAATATTTTCCGAAATTTTACCTCTTTACCCCTACAATTTTTTTTGGTAGATGTTTTCGATCGAACTTTTTATTTGATTTCGATCCCAGATGTATCCTTGATCTATCGAAGGCATTGTTAATCCAAAATAATGAGTAAATAATTAGTAATGGGCACTCAGAGTTAAGAAAATAAAAAAATTAAGTCCAAAGGTCAACTTAGCATCGTTTTAAAAAAAAACTAATAGTGATCGAGGAATTCAAATGCTTTTTTAAAAACTTCTCTAATCATCGCTTATTACATCGGTGTATTACATGTAACAGAAAAGTCTATTAACTTGTCAAAAATAAGGCTTATAGGGAAAATGGAGTGAAAATACAAAAGTAAAAATAAACATATTTTTTTTATTTACAAATTTTGTTAAAAAACATCTCCCCTATTTCTAATACATGCGCGACACCTACGTTGGATTTCTACTGTTGTAGTACGGAGCGTCATCTCGTCTTTCATATTTACAAAAGCAGCGTCTTCTTTCAATTAATTGTTCCTTTGTTTGTATTTCTTCTTCGTAAACTAGCTCTTTAGCACGTCCCTATATGCTAAAGTCAAGAGGAGTCAGATCTGGGGACCGTGCAGACCATGAAATAGGGCCAAGTCGTCCAATCCACGAGTTAGGGAACGCGTTGTCTAGGAACTCTCTCACTGTGAGACGATAGTGTGTCGAACATCCATCATTTTGAAATACTATTGGTCGATCTTCATGAAATATCGGCACGTCGCTCATCCATTCAGGAGATCGTTCTGTAAAAATTCCAAGTAATTGTCCCCGTTGAGGGTGTTAGGCAAGTAGTGGGGTCCAATGAGATGCCCTCCAATCACACCTGCTCAAACGTTGACGGAAAATCGCGTTTGGTGCGATGCTTGCCTAGTTACATGTGGATTTTGACCCGTTTGTTCCCAGTGGTGTAGATTATGGTGGTTGAAAACCTCTTCTCGTGTAAATTTCTACTCATCCGTCCATAAAATGCTCTTTAAAAAGTTGTTTCCGTCCTCAATGTCAGTATGCAGTAAAAAACGGCAGAATTGCATGCGTCACGCATTATCACCTACCAAACCTGGAACCGAGAATAAAGCCGTTAAATAAAATCAAAACGGTTAAGTTACAATGCAATCGCGGTTATTGAGAGGTACCCATGGTATCCCAAAACAGAAAAAAACAAAAGAATTCTTGTGCAAGGGCAAGAGGAAGACAAAATCATTTTTGGAATTACTTATTGATTCGAACTAAGACAAAGATGAGCTCCATTAGATTAGATAAATTTAGTAATTTACCTTGAACCGGAGTGTAGTGGAAAGGATGCCTTCCATCTGCATTGACGACAAACCATACTTTCCATATGGAAAGACCCAGATCTCTGGCCACCTTTCGAATATTGGTAGTGGGATCCTTGTTGAACGCTTGGAGTATGGCTTCGTCTACAGCAACATGGTGCTGCGTTGCACTGACTCGTGGTTCTCGAAGGGTTAAGTTTTCCGTTTCTCGAAGTCGCCGAAAGGTATTAGGAAAATGTGCTGTGGTGTGGCACACGTTTGTTGGGATGCAACTTTCTGTACAGTCTCTGTGCAGCACGTGTATTTCCATCGCATCGGCCATACGCGTAAATAATATCAGCGTATTCTTCGTTGCTGAATTCCGCCATTGTGACAACAAGACGATAACAAAAACAAAACAATTTATCAAAACTTAACAAATAACCAAAACAACCACGAAATTTAACAGAACTAGGTAATAACAAAATAACTAAAAAAATGAAATGGATACGATTACTAGTATACGTTTCACAGTAACCGCAGTCAAATCATGACTAAACATTTAAACAAACCGGGGGCCACAGTACCGCTACAGGCTAGTATTGTGGGTCTGATATCCCATGACAGAAAGAGACAGAAGAATGCGGCACAATGTACTAAGCGAAACAAAAGATTTTTACCTGCTCTTGGAATTTTTGCCTCGCACCAATTACAATTATTGATTTCATGTTTTTTTCGAAGACATCAGTCGGATGCCTAGGTATGATAAGAAATCATAATTTATTGAAGGTAATTTTTACTACTTTAGCGTACCTACCGTTGTATTAGAAATAGGGAAGTGATATTTACAATGTTTTTTTTTTAAATAAAAATAGGGTGACAAACGAGCACACAGTCCACCTGATGGTAAGTGGTTGCTGTGGCCCATAGACATCTACATCTATCCTCGATAACGAATCAAAATGCAGATGCGTTGTCAGCCTTGAGGAATAAGATGGAATGCCTCTTTCCAGTAAAAAGTGTCCCCGGTTTTCTACACTCACCATACGAAACACAGTAGCATTAAGCTGCTATTTTACGCTGGTATTCTGTGAGAGCGTGGTCCTTCCCCGGTCGAGCCGACCATTCGTGCTACAACTATGGTATAAATATAGCTGCAGCTTGGCTTTACCACGTACAAACATTTTCCCCTTATGTGTTAATTTTTGACAAGTTGATAGACCTTTCTGTTACATGTAATACACCGATATAATAAGCGATGATTAGAGAAGTTTTTAAAAGCTTTTGAACTCCTCGATCACTATTAGCTTTTTTTTAAACGATGCTTTTGGACTTAATTTTTATATTTTCTTAACTTTGAGAGCCCATAACTAATTATTTACTCATTATTTTGGATTAACAATGCCTTCGATAAATCAAGGATACATCTGAGACCAAAATTATATAAAAAGTTCAATCGAAAACATGTACAAAAAAAATTGTAGGGGTAAAGAAGTAAAATTTCGGAAAATATTAAAAATTACAAAAAAAATAATTAAAAAATGTGATCAATTAGGGTCTTCTACTTCAATTTTTATTTTACAAATAGGTCCACCTACACACCCACCAAGTTTGTCTAACCCTCCACCAAACAGCCGGCTATGCCATGATCAATAAGGAAAATATGTGACGATAGAATCAAAAAAAGAAAAAGTGTTAATTTACACTTGCAATGCTTTAATAAAATGTTCACGAACTTTGTTTTTGAAAAGAAACTTGTTGGAAGCTTTTTTAATGTCAAGAGGTATTTCGTTCTAGAGTCTTATAGCCGTATTTATAAAAAAATAAAGAAAATAAAATAAAGAGATAAGATTTTAGCAAAATATTTACCTTGAAAATAAATAACAATGTTGATAATCGGACGTTTTCATTCATGTCAGGTTGGATTGTAAATATATTGTATAAATACTAATTACGAGGGACATTATTGATATTGGAATTGTGTGTTTTTATTCAAACTGCAAATACTTATTTATGTTCTGTATTTATTGTTTATTGTTCTGTGTGACAAGTTATCTACCATAAAATATTATGTTTAAAAAATACTGCCAATGCTATTGACACTACTAATACTCCCGTTACCACAGTTAAACAGGTCCCGTTAAACAGGTTGTCTAAGGTGTTTGTATTCACTGCTAACATACGTTTATGCACCAGTAGTCGAATGGCGGTTTTGAACCTATTCTTTTTAGTATCACAGTAAGGGTACGACCCTTAAACATGAGATTACCGTTACTAAGCATTTATAGTAATTTTGAGTAAAATATTACAACACAACTTCTTTTGCTATTGTTACACCCTTGTTTCACCATAATTTTAAAAATAACTTCTTTTAAATACCTATTTGAAATAAAATATTATTATAAATAGTATTAAATAATTTAAAATAATTTTTACTTAATTGCTAATTCAACACACTGCGATGTCCAGCCAAGCTTAGAAAAGGCAAGAGATGCCAGCCAAGTTTGAAAAATAGCAATGCAACGGCCATATGTATATTTACTCGAATCATTTTGAGCTACTTTTGACCCCCTTTCTTAAATACTATTAGACCTTATAATAAAGCTCCCTTAAGTTTAGGAAGTTTTATATTTATTTCTAATCTCAAATTTCATGAGTATTAGAGTTTACTCATCTATTAGAGTTCTTGAGTTGTTAGGGTCTGAAAAGTGCCATTTTTATCACTCATTAACCGATTCACTGACTTGTCAAAGACCTAGAAAACATCTAGGTGACTTAGTAGTTAGAAGCTTGTAATTTGACATTAAGGTAGATTGACAAATCTATATATTCGGTGTTGAAAAAGTGTCGACAAAGGTATTGGTGTGGTTAATTTCGAGTACAGTACATACTTGAAACTATTACTAATTTTTACAATTGAAATAAAAAAATAGTGATGCGTAAACGCAAAAAAAATATTGACAGTCATGTTTTTATTTAGATTTATAGAAGGATAAGCTTTCATATAAAATTAATGCTGTCTATCTTACCAAAAACAATTGTGAAAAATGAGGATCGAGTTCGATACAATCGAAGACCTGTTTTTTGTTTCGCCGATAGAGTTGAGATCTGAACGGATATCAAGTTCCATAGCAGTTCCAGGAATCTTTTACATTCCTTTAGTTATTACTATAACTCTATAAAGAACTACTCTATATAAATATAGAGCAGTTACTTAAATCATAGCTATAGGTTGAATAGCTGATAGCTTCTGAAATGGGGATTACAAATCTCTCGATGCTACCACACAGCTAAAACGTATATAAGAGGCGCTATACATATCTTATTTCTAACATAGTCACCCTTGTGAAGCAGCAGGTGTTTTATTCAAACCAATGACTACAATAGAGAGCAAGTTGAAAGTTAGGTTATGGTATAATCTACCTAAGGGAATACTATGCACAGAAGTAAATTTTAGCTTTAAAACAGTTAAAATTACAGTTTACTTTTTTTAGTCTCGAGATGAAATCTAATCTTATCAACCACTAAAACTCCACGGCTGGAAACAGGATTTTCTCAAACATTAATAGCGAAAATATATTAAATATATTATATAGTAGTAGCAAATTTGCAATCGCAATACAGAGACATATCACATTTTTATGCGTATTCGCATAACTGATTTGGATATTTTACAACTACGCATCTAACCTTTTGGCTCCATGAGTGTCGTAAGAGGCTAAAGAACTCCGAAACGTCCCACTGCACTGGACAGCATAAATATTCTTCTAATTTGTTAAAAAAATATATTTATTTATTTACACTATTGTATACACATTATCAAAGGGATTACAAAGAGTGTGCTAAAGGTAATTAAGTCCGCTCTTTGTAATCTTTTTCATTCTTTCTATCCCAGTCAACTCTGGGCATAGGGAGATAATGTGATTACAGCATTATGTGTAAATACAAAATCATTTGGTTAAAAATGATACTTATATTAAATATATTTGAATAAAATATATTTAATATAAGTAGAAATATAAATAAGTAATAAACCTTGTGGGGGTGGGCTGTGTAAGAATACCCACTAACTCATATCGTTCCGTGGGTGTCGTAAGAGGCGACAGAAGGAAATTGAAACAGTAGATGAGCAACAGCATCTTCCTAAAAACAACTAAAAACTATGAAAAACTGTGGTTGCCAAACCAATTGTAAGCGTGGCAATTATGGCAAAATCCCCCCTAAGATGAAGTCTATGGGAGAGGCTTATTATGTTCAGTAGTGGAATTTTATAGGCTGTAATGGAAAGATGAATGGAAATAAGTAAATAAATTGACTCTCTCTCAGTCACACTAGGTGACTGCGGCATCGCGGAAATTATTTTAGTTTCCATTTTTTCTGTTTCGGGAAGCCGTGAAGGATCCTGCAGGAGGAGAGGAGGGAAGGAGAATGGTGATTGTAGTGTAAGAGAAGAGTGGGGTTATCCTCCCCATGTACAAACCTCTCTGCTGAAAACTTTAGAAAGTCAAAGTCAAAATAAATCGCTTTGACAAGGAAGGGGAGAACCTCTATCTATATATTTATCTATAATTACTAATGTGTTTGGCAAAATATATTAATAACCTCTATTAAGCTCAAAGATTTTTTTCAAATAATTTCTTAAAAACTTAATGCTGCGCGGTGACGCTACTTTAAACAGCCGCTAGGGCGTAAATTAAAGCATTATTTTACATCGATTAATACCAAAATCACCAAATAAATCGCACTAAATGGAGAATGGAGAATGGAGAACCTGATGAGAGATTCAGGAAGCCGATGGACGCAGGGTGTTTAGGACCATAATTTGTGGCATTCACTAGGGGAGGTCTATGTTCAGTAGTAAACTTGTGAACGGCTGTAATGATGACGATGATGAAGAAAAAAAGACCATCCAGAATCTCACGGATTGGTGAAGCATTGACAGTGCGAGCCCAGAATAGTTCAATAAGACGAAACTCGGAAAGTTGAGAGATAAGATGTTTACATTTTGCAAAAATGATAATGTAATTCGTACTTAATGTTCGTGAAACAGTGTTTATATAATATGACTATGCCAATCAAATGAATAACACATTCCTAGTTCTCTAGTTCTTGAATACAGAAAAGAAAAAGGAAATTGTTTATTACTTCTAAAAATCATCATAAGAATTTCGACTTTATAATAATAATAGTACAGGTGACATTCAGACTGTTCACAGTGCTCGGAAATAAATCACATTTTTCGTCTGTATGGTAATAGGGGTTGTGTGATTTGCTCTTATGAAATTCAATTTCCTACACCTGTATGACGAACTTATTTTACCGCCCCTGTGTTCGGACTTCCGCGTGATTTACCTTTTCTCTTTTTATATCTCGTTTTGAGGTAATTTTAGTATTCGGTCAAATAACAATAGGAAGCAAATTTTAGGTGTGCAAAATCTTTATAGCAAACAAAGTTTTAAAAAACAGAAACACATCCGAAATAGCAAAACCGTTGGCTACAGCAAACGCCGCCTCTGCTCTGTAATCCAGGTTATAATATCAGTCGTTTTTAAGCCTGAATATATTTACTCCGTTAAACTTTTGACTAAATAAATAGGCTGAAGCTCTAATTTCTCAACTCATTTTATGAGTCTTTGGTTAATACAAAAATATAGATATCCTCACAACGCAAGGCAATTGATGTTGAAATTGTTTTATTATGTTTGCCCATCAAATACAGGTTCGCCTGATCATATAAATTTATAAAATTTTGGAAAAATATATATGTAAAATTTTGTGGGCAGTTTATTGATACCTTGCTTTAGAAAGAGAAACGATGAAGTCTTCAAGGCATTATTTACTGCTTCTTAGAAATTGAAACAGAAACATAAAAATTTTAAGTCTGTTGGGGCAAGATCTGGAAAATATGTTGGACGAGGAAGAATTTGATTTGATGAATTCAAAAAAAAAAGATTTTGAATTAAAACCATGGTATTTCTTTTACAAAACAGTTATTATACATTTGTTTCTTTGGGTTTAATTTTTTCTGCAATATAGTTTTATTTATTATATATGTCGGAGAAACACAATTCTCCTCGACATCGTCATCAGTAGTCACGGGTCTAATGGGTGTCATCAGAGTTGAATGCGAGCACAAAACAAAGTATTCACTGCTTTTGTACACTTTAATTAAAGTTTATCTATTTTGAAAGTCACTAAAAGAATTACTACTTTGCAATCACTTAATTTAAATTTAAAACGTTAATAAAATTTAAACAAAGTCCGAGCAGCAGGTTCGCGACACCGATCTAACGACTTCGCCGTACGAAACCCAAAAAAAGAATGATGATCCACCTCCATCCACAAACACTAAAAACTGTAATCGTGCGGCGACCGTCAAAATGGCGCCTCGACCCCGCTCGAGGCCTACCCTCTGCTCTGATTGGTCGTAATATGTATGTAATACAATACAGTAACTTTAATGAGATTAAATAAGATTCTACACAATGACAAAATTTAACAAATCAAATAAAATAAAATAAAGATTTAACAAAGTATTATTTTTAGAGTACAATCGATATCTCGCGATGAAACCAGCAATCAACTTGATTCCGACTACTTCCTCCGACATATATATCTTAGAAAATACGTGTCATTTTTAATATGAGCTCTGACATGGAAGCAAGGCGTCTTAAACGGCACGCAATATTAATGACGTATACGGACCTACGAGTAGTACTACTAACGAACGAACTACGTTCAATCACTTTCGTTCGGAATAATTTGACGTTTATAATAAAGGCTGAGCTAGCATCGGCTCTTGATGTAAGTTTCAAAATAATCAGCTGTCATTTGTAAATGGTAAAATCAAAAGTTTGACAAATGGGTACCTCACGAATGGGTGACGCACAGCGAGAGGCTTGCGTCCAAGCATCATAATTGCTGAAACGCTATAGAAAAGAGGGAATTTTGAGAAGAAATGTAACATACGATGAGAAGTGCATCCTATACACCAACCGAAACCATTACTCACAATACTTACATCTAGGTATCCAAGCCAAACGGTGCCCGAAACTAAAGATTAGCTAGAAGAAGCTTATGGTGACAATTTGGTGATTTATTGTTGGTGTTATTAACTGTAGCTACCTACCATCTAGTGCCACAGTTACTGCTTACCGTTATTGTCAAGAATTGCAAATCTTGATAGAAAACCTGGCACTCATTTTTTTATAATATTCTATCGCCTATCAATAGCCTACTGCTGAAGATAGTTCTATCCGATAGATTGCCTCATAAAGTGGATGTTTGCTATAGATGCCTGGCTTAGCAAGCGGGTTGACGACCGCAATTTTTAGGGTTCCGTAGTTACACAACAAGCAACCCTTATAGTTTCGCCATGTCCGTCCGTCCGTCCGTCCGCGGTTTTGCCCAGAGACCCAAAGTGCTACAAATATGTAATTTGGCATAGTCATAGATATTAATCACGCCTAGAAAACTATAAAATGAAATCTTAAAAAACATTTTTATTTTGGGTACTTCCCATGCAAGTAAATGCTGGATAATTTTTTTTTACCCGTCTATTCCATCATGTGGGGTAACGTTGGATAGGTCTTTCAAAAACATTGGAGGTGTGGAACAACTACTTTTCGATTCAGGGGTCCGTTTGCGATGTATTTAGCTTTAAAGTGGTATTTTTAATTAGAGTCATGTCCCCTCTACCAACTAAACCGCTGCTTTTGGAAATGTGAAAAGTATACACAATAGTAGTATATATAATGAAGTTAAAAGGAAAACTATCACAGCTAAGTAAAATTAAGAAGTTAACGAGTAATAGTCGACCAACTTGTAAAATGCACTTGGATTAGTAAAAATTTCGTTACAACTCCATAGAAAATGACCTAAAACTAGCTGCATTAATAACTTTGTAATCTTATTGTAAAGTGTTAAAAATAAACATTTTATGAAGAAAACGACTTATATGCATTACTACTATTAGCGTTACTTTTTCATTTGCGGGATAGATGGGGTATTATTATCAAAATCGAAAAGTTTTTTTATCTATTTTGAATACCACTCCCTCCCTATAAGGCTGATTTGAAATTAAGTCCTTCAGTTACGATCTTCCTATTTGGGCCCATTTTTAGTCGTTATAGCGGTCAAACCGCGAATTCACTTATTATGCTCATTATCTAGGAAGCCCACGTATTGTGACGAGCAACTACGGAACCCAACCTCTACATTGTGCGTTTTTTATCAATTATTTTCATTTGTTATCAGGGAGATGTTGCTTCCCATCTCCTATTTCATTTCCCTCTGTCGCCGCTTACGGCACCCATGGGATGATATGGGTTGGTGGATATACTTACGCCGCCACAACACGGTACTTCTTGAAAAGATATAAATGAATTTATTTATAAATTTTACATACTTACTCCGCTCGAGTCCAGTCTGAAAATGTTCGGATATTTTAAAAGATATTGATAATAATCTTAAAATAGCTATAGAAAAAATTCTAAATTTAACTTTAAATACAACAGCCTGGACTCAAGCTACTTTACCTATAAAATTTGGTGGTATTGGTGTGAGAAATCTTTCTAGCGTTGCATTGCCTGCTTTCCTTGCTTCCGTGCATAGTGTCAGTGACTTATGTAACATAATTTTAACTAATATAATCTACTTTAGACCTGTGCTTTGCTACGGAGGCAAGGCAGACATGGCGAGTGCTCTGTCCCGGCGAAAATGTTCCACTGGAAGTTAATCAACAAATACAGTGGGATATTCCGTTGGTACAGAACGTGCAGAAAGATTTGTTTCGCAATTTCTATAGTGACCAAGATCAGGCACGCCTTCTAGCTGTTTCGATTAAGGAATCTAGTCACTGGTTACACGCTTTACCATCAATTAGACGCTTAACTTGACTTTCATAACCATGTGACTACTGTATGTAAAAAGGCAGTAAAATTCTTGGCTTCGTTATTCGCACTTCTTCACAGTTCGACGGATTAGGGGTCGCTTTGGTACTTTACAATGCATATGTTCGTAGTAAGCTTGAATACGGTGCCACTGTATGGAATCCCTACGAGGAGAAATATATTTTAATGATAGAGAGAATACAGCGCAAATTTGCACGATGGCTATTTAAGCAAAATTACGGTTATTACCCCTATCTATATCCGTCCTTATTTGTTACTGGTATGGTGGGTTTGGACACACTATGCAGTTGATAACATACTAACTAGCAATCATCCATAATAAAATAGATAGCCCGACGATATTAAGCAGAGTGGGGTTATTGGCTCCGAAGCGGCTGGGCTGTGATGTTGAGGGGACGGTGGCACCGCGGCGGCGGCCGCGCCTTCTGTGGCGGCCACCAGGTGCGGCGCTCATGCACCCACTACTCGCGCTATACGGCTTATTGGAGATATGCTCGCACATGATTACGAGACTGACTTATTTGCTGATAGCTTTGGGCAACTATGTAACAAAGCCCTTCTATTTTTGACATCCAATTTTGACATATTGTAATATATTAATTTAATCTTAGGTAGTTAATTTGACAATGACATTTTGCTTAATCTATTTGACATGTAATCTATTTGACATCTAATCTATTTGGCATGCATAGACTTAGAATATACTGGCGTATAGACCAACATAGTGTGCAAGGGAGAAGAAAATTCCTTATGGGAAAAATGCAAGATAGAAAAGGATACCAAATCTCATGACTCTGTAACCGATTTTGAAAGACAGGTCGGCACAATTCGGCAAGCAAGAAATAGCTCCGAAATATTTTGTAATTTTTTAAAGTGTAATAGTGGTTATTTTTAGTAAGTAACTTTTTTCCAAAATGCTTACTTGTTCTGTAAGTGATTGTGGTACTAATAATAGAAATAATTCTGATAATTGCACATTTTACAGGTAAATTCTCAAAACGTCATCAATATTATGAAGCGTTTATTTTTGGTTACAATTTATGTTAAATACTGTTTAAAATATAGAATGTTTTCAATTATTTTGTTAATTTTGATATTTTGTAAAGAAAAAAGTCACGTTGTTGATAATTTGCATGAATTTAGTAAATAAATTTTTATACAAAATATTTTACATGTACGCTAGGGATTGACTCAACTATATAAAAAATAATATCGATATTTATCTTGAATGTTTATAAAGAATCGATAGACTTGCCTACACAACAAGAAAATAAATCCTCGGTTTGCGTTCTAAAATGAAATTTTATTTTGCCGTTTGTCAGATTCCCTCCGGATTCTATAATTAGAAAAAGTGGTTAAGGTTCATTGGACGGGTTGATTGGAATGCAAAGAAGAACTCAACAATTTGCAGCAAACATTTTCTTGAGAAGTATAAAAGAAAAAGTAGAATAAAAACAATTTTATTAAAAGGAGCCATTTCTACATTATTTGTACAAGTAAGTAAAATATTTTTATAATAAGACTTCAAAAATTTAACTTTCAAAACTTTAGATAAATATAGAGACAGATTTTCATACATTATAAAACTGTAGTACATTAAAGACAAAAAAATCAGGAGATTATCCTCTTTAAGCCATTATGAACCCAACTAAGTATCTATTTATCAACCAAAATAAAATGATAATAAGTTTATTATTACTTTATACTTTTCAGGAAGCCTCATAAACATATTGGCCTTTAAACAGAGCAATCTTATTTAACTCATTCCTACAAGTTTCCTTCCTTAAATTATTAAGTTTACATTCATAATTAAGTTGAATGTTAAAATAAACTTCTATAATGTATTTAATTATTAATTATTAAATGTTTGTAATTATCACAAGTAATACTTATATGAAAAATAAAGCAGCCGTGCCCCCGTTTTTATTTCCCCATCAAAACATTTTATAAAATATATAAAATATAAATGGGTATATAATTAGTTAAGTATCTACCTATTTATATTAACAATATGTTAATATAAATAGGTAGCTTACAGCTTATTCCCAGGAACATGTTATATGAATATTTTTTAATTATGTTACAACTATCATGGTAAAATTCAGTTAATTTTTGAAGTTATTCAACTTCATGCACTAAACAATTTTTTATAATATTTTTACCGCTTCCTTAACAATTATGTTCGATAGTCCTTGTAAGTAAAATATACATCACTAGCTAACGCACACAATGACAAATCAAAATTGGTCACGCGTTTTCGGGCTGTCAGGTCGTCTATACGCCAGTATATTCTAAGTCTATGTTGGCATGTAATTTTAATTTTTTTTATTTATTTGAACATGTATTTTTAATTTATTTGACCTTTTTGACATGTATCTTGTACTATTACTTATTATTTAAAACTGTAATTTGTAAATTAGCATGCTGGCGTTTTGGGCATACTGTAAGCCAGCATGTACACTGTTCTAAAATAAATTAAATAAATAAATTAAATTAAAATAAATTAAATTAAATCAAGTAATCTCCGCACATTACTTGATGGGGAAAGCTTGCGCATCGCCGTAGGAATTCGACTAGGAGTGGCGATTTGTCAACCCCATCAGTGTCCCTGTGGTAGCAGCGTCGACAAGTTTGGGCTCCACGGATTCTCATGTAAGAAAAGTGTTGGTAGGTTTTCACAGCACGGTTCTTTGAACGATATCATCCGAAGGGCTCTTGTCTCTATAAATATTCCCTCGGTTTTAGAGCCTTGTGGAATATTTAGAGACGATGGCAAGAGACCCGACGGTATGACATTGGTCCCTTGGGAGAGAGGTCAGGCCCTAGTGTGGGATGCTACTTGCATAGACGCTTTGGCGGCCTCTCATCTCAAGGGTATCAGAGGCAGCTGAATTGAGTAAGTGGCGCAAATATGAGTCTCTGAGAGATGACTACATATTTGTGCCATTTGCTGTAGAGACTATCGTCGTAATATCCGCGACTGGTCGTTGCTGCTGGTGATAAGAGGGCTGGTTCTTTTCTCGCTCAAAGGCTAAGTATAGCCATTCTGCGGGGAAACGCAGCCAGCCTTCTTGGCAAGATTACTAGTTTTAGTTTTTTTTATTATAGTTTTTAATATTGTATATAATAAAATATTTTATAAATTGATATTGCAAATAGACATTTATTTTTATATAGTTTAAATTTCAACTAAGATGTAAACAAAAGCTTTGGCTACGTACTATAAAACTAATAAATAGTGCAACCAGCTTTTTGGGATAAATTGTGACTAATTTAAATAATTCTACAGTTATACTGGTCTCGTTACAAATATTCGTAGCCACATTTTATTTTTTAAGCAAAACAAATAACGGGCTTATTTATCCAGTATTTTAAGCATGCATTTAAAAGGCATGCAAGGATTTGAGGCAATGTGGCAATCAATTATGTCAACAGTTTGTTTGTGATGGTTTGTAATAATGATGAGAAATGTATGGAGTTCATCGATGTAGACCTATAATATAAATACCAAGTGTAAATAGAGTTGAATTTCAATTCAAATTAGTACTAAATACTAATTTAAGAGGAGAAACTAAAACATGAGATATATAGCAGCCTATTACTGGTAACAACTCAAAATAATAAAAAACTGCGGTTGCCAATCCACCTGCCAAGCATGGCAGCTATGGCAAAATCTCCCCGAGGCAATCTATGGGAAAACCTATGTTCAGCAATGGACTTTTTAAACGATCAAAAACCTATCTAATCTAAATAATAAAATAGCCTAATCGATTTCTTATCAATAACAAAATACCCGAAACTTTGGTTAAATGTAATGTAATGTAAATGATGTCATAAAGCAAAAATTTTAGTTTTTGCAATTACGTAATTTTAATTTGTTTTCATTTAAAAATAAGATATTCTAATTTTGATCTTACAATTTCGTAAAGTATTAATACATACTTTATAGTTCTTTTTGAAAATTCTTATTTTATATTACAATAATAAATGTTAAAAGCATTTACATATTACTTAAGTCATATAAATGTTGAAGTAACAGGTTACATTACAGCAAATTCTAACTATATCAGAAGTGACATAAGTTCTAACACTGTATTTATAAAGTAATTACTTACTCAATTAAGTTATTACTTCGCCAAAAATTACTTGACAACCGAAAAGTATTTTATAATCAAGTATCTAAGATTACTTTCTTCAGTAAATCATCAAGTATCAATTATTAATCCTCTTGTTGCTTTACTGACAATAATATTAATTTTCGTTCCGTTGCACTTTTACAATAACGAATATTTAAGAACTTGTATAAAAATTAAACAAATCAATAACAAATTTGTAACTCTTCATACATTACTTGATTGAAGGTTTCATAGTACGGTCGTACAATTTCAAAATGGTTCATAAATTGACAGGAAATTCTCAATTTCTTCTAATATATCTTTATCCCTCAGCTACACAGCCCAAATCATATCAATCTAGTAGCAGGCAACAAAGAAATACCAAGTAATGCTTTGAAATTTTGTATTATATACGACACAAGCTACATCATACTTATGGATCGATTGCAATGAAAATAATAAAAAAAAACCTATCAAACGTGGCAACTATAGCAAAATCCTCTATGAGTCTATGAGGATGAAATATTACTTATATTTTCAGCAGTGGAATCTTGATATGACACCTAAATTTTATCCTCGATAAAGAATCAAATACAGAAACGTTGTCATCCATGAGGACTAATATAAAATGCCGCGTTACCACCATACGTAACACAGTAGCGTTGTGCTGCTGTTTCCCACTGTTATTTAGTGAAAGCGTAGTCCTTCCCCTGTAGAGCCGACTCATTGGTGCTGCAGCCATATTACACTGCATCGTGACTCCACCAAGATCAAATAACTATGAGTATCATACACTATAATACAACAAAAGAATTGGCGCTTTTCCTCAATGAAGAATAATGTACTTAGTATAACGCACGTGGTAGAATAGAATAGAATAGAATAATTTTAATTCAATATAGATTATTACATAATACTTATTGAAAGTATTTTTATTTACCACTGGTTAGGAAAATACCTCTGTCCTGGGAAGAACCAGCAAGAAACCCAGCGGGACTTTTTTTTAATACATATTTCACATTACAATAATTTTTTTGTACAAATTTTAAATGAGTTTTAATTGAACCAGCATGGTGGCGATCACCTCATTCCCAGGGGGTTTTTTCACTTATGTATTCTTTGATATTATAAAAACCCTTTTTGTACAATTTTTCTTTAATAAAACATTTAAACTTATTTATTGGCAAATTTTGTACATTTTCTGGGATTTTGTTGTAAAAGCGCATACATTGCCCCATAAATGAATTACTAATTCTGTGGAGTCTAGTAACTGATATTACTAGCTTATGTTTGTTCCTAGTGTCCTTTATTCTTATCAAAGCTATTTATGTTTTTATGTACATACATTACATTTTCATAAATATATTGCGATGCCAAAGTTAATATGTTTATTTCTTTAAATTTTTCTTTATAGGACTCATTACAATTTAAGTTATAAATCACCCGGACGGCTCTCTTTTGCAAAACAAATATAGCTTCGATGTCAGTCGCATTATCCCATAGCAAAATTCCATAATAAACTAATCTAGCTCTCTCGACATTGGTGCCATACTGCAGCTATATTATGGTTGTAGGTATGGAGAGTCGGCTCGACAGGGTAAGAATCTCTCAGAATACCAGCGAGAAATAGCAGCTTAATACTGCTGTGTTTCTTATAGTGAGTGACTGCTGTGTTTCTTATAGATGAAGACTTTTTACTGGAAACGAGGCATTTCATCGTAGTCGTCAGGGGTGACAACGCATAGGCATTCCGATTTTTAATCGAGGATAGATGAAAACGTCTGTGGATCACAGTACCCATTTACCACCAGGTAAACTGTGTCCACATTTGAATAAAAAATAATAACGATTCAAACAGCATAAATAAAAAAAATACTTTGAATAAATATTAAAAACCAACTAACATTAAAAGACAGCCTCTAAAGAACTAAAAAATATGAAACAATTTCCATAGACATTGCTATAATATAGAATTTTTGAAGCCGCGAATTCAGAAATGATTTTATGACATTTATTTCCTTATTTTTGGAGTCTCTTTTTACTTTTTATTAAAAAATCTTACTTTTTTTACTGTTTTGATTTGACCAAGCTATACACAAACATAACCTTGAATAAACTCATAGGTGTTTATAGGATATATTTTTTTCTTCAAATTTAAATGTAATCACCCTTGAAGTAAAACCTATTTAATGAAAAAGGAATCATTAAAATCGGTTCACCATTGACGACGATATTGCAAAATATATACAGGATTATTTTTCAAAGAGTAGCCAAATTTTAAACTTAAGGTCAAATATACATAATGATATACCGTTGTAGCGGGTGGAAGGAAAAGGGGAGATCTCCCACCGGGCAAGGTGTTCTGCCCGGGGAGCGGCCAACGCTCCGAGTGGTAGTTCGGAGCTCTTGTATATATACTGTTTTTAATTCGGAACTTTGATAGCGCGATTTAGGCTTCGATGTATTTCGCTTGTGGCGCGACGACAGCGCCGCCACATCACCCCCCTGCTCAGACCGGAGGTCGATAATGCAGTCCGATTGCCGGTGTGTCCTTAATGCCAGTGACGCCGGTGCGAACGATATGCCGGTGTATAATGTGCCATACTACGCATAATCAAGTGATGCGGTGAGAACGATGTACCGGGAAGTGCCAGAAGTCTGCCTTATAAATCTGCGGTGAGTCGAGATGAAGACAAGTTGACTGGCTTGCAGGATGTGAACATCAGTCTTTCTCATTTTAATTTTTTCGGGAGCGAATGAATGGTATTTGAGAACGATGACGAGGGTTTGAAGGTTTCCGAAGGATGTTGGTTGCGTGTCCACATCACGTCGGGGTCACCACTGTAGCGGGTGGAAGGAAAAGGGGAGATCTCCCACCGGGCAAGGTGTTCTGCCCGGGGAGCGGCCAACGCTCCGAGTGGTAGTTCGGAGCTCTTGTATATATACTGTTTTTAATTCGGAACTTTGATAGCGCGATTTAGGCTTCGATGTATTTCGCTTGAGCGTGACGACAGCGCCGCCACACCGTTATTGCAGTTTTTAAAAATACGAGTAAATAAGGCTTCATCTTTTATTTCAAATTATCACAAATTGAATGTGATTTATGGGCAACAACGTTTTTTCCTACCGATCGACCCTTACGAATGTGTGCGTGCGCAGTAAAATCAGTTAAAATAATGAATTACCACGCATTTGAATTTAAAAAATAAAAAGGACAGAATGTTTGAGATTTTTTTAATTAATTTTTCTCCAGCATTTACCTATATTACTTATTCTGAACCTTCTCTGCAAATTTAGCCGGTTATTGCAAAATAACCCTGTATACAAAAAAGAACGTACCGTCGAATTGACAAACTTATCCTTTTTTTAGTCGTCTAATTAGACTTGTTGAACCCCAATCAACCTTTGAAAAAAATCGTTTTAATGTTCTTAAGAATTAAATACTGTTAGCTGCATTTTTTTCATCATCAGCCATTCATTCCACTCTTGGACTGTGGCCTCTGTGTGGATCGCTAAGTTTGACGAGCGCAATACCAAACGTGTACCTCCTGCACTGACCCACATTGATGGATTGAACTTATGGAGATAAATCATAAGCACAAAGTATACGATAAATGAAACTTAACTCATTATGGTCAGATTCATAAAATTAACGTTATGTAATCGAATTTATTAACGCCGACGTTATTGGTTTTTGTAAACCGTTTGCACATTTCAAAGTACACTCTGAAACCTATGCAGCCCGGCTAGCATGGGCTGGGGACAAAAAATTTATCCCCTAATTATATCCACTGACAAGAGATAAAATTATCTTGTCCTTATGCCAAAGCATGGCAACGGGGAGAAGTATATCCCCGTTTGACATAACGAGTAGACATATATCCCCCGTCCATAGCGTGGAGCCAAATTAAAGATAAAAAATTATGTTTTTTTTGAAATTTGAAAGGGACAATTTTATCCTAGTTCATTGGACGTGGGTTTAAGTTTATATTCATACAAAAAGTCTATCTAAGTCTAAGTCTGTCTCCCATTTTATCTACTGTGGATATTATATCCACCGGTGTGCCCATGCTCGAAGGGTGGATAAAAATAAGCGAGGGGATAAACATTTTCTCCTTTCTCCGGGGATAAAATTGTCTCCTGCCTATGCTAGCCCTGCAGGTATAATAATATGTTGTATTCAATTAATTAAATCTTCGAAATTGATAGCTTTGCAAGTGCAGGCTTAAGCCGGATTACATATTGCCCATACCTCTTGATAGAGAGTAATTGTGTTCTGTGGCCCATACCATATTATGTCTTTGTCTGTAAAGTATTACACATAGACTTAAACATTAATTATTTGGGTTTACTCAGGCTATACTCAGACCTCCTTTTCTATTTGTGCTTATTTTTAAACGCAAATATTGGAATGAATATATCTATACAAATAAATAAAATTGAAGTGTCTGTTTGTAATGTCAAAACAACAGCTTTTTACTAAATGCATATAAAAGTGTATACGGTACTTATAACAAAAACACAATTTTTAAAATTTTTGTCTGTCTGTTTGTTCCGGCTAATCTCCGGAATAGCTGGACAGATTTTGACGGGACTTTCACTGGCAGATCGCTGATGTTATAAGGAGTAACTTAGGCTATTTTTGTTTATGAAAAGGAATTAGGGTATCGCGCAAAAAAATTAAAACTCTTAATACTGTAACAGATAGTTTTAAATAAATACTTAATATAAGAGCCGTGAATTTCACTGTACGCAAGCAAACCGAGTTCGAAATCCGCTGGCACCAATGTTAATAGTTAAATTTTAAATAAGTTATATATAATAAAACAAAATATTATATATAAATAAAATATTTCCAAGATGTTTTAAGTTCGCCAACAAGTATTGGAGCAGCGCCGCGGACTTCTAGCACCATAACCCTCTCAGCTCCATAACCCTCTATTCCGATGATATTCCGGACGTCAGTCTGAGCGAGATTAGAATGGCTCTCCAGCACCTTAAAAACGGCAAGGCCCCAGGCGAGGATAGAATTACAGCGGAGCTTCTGAAAGCGGGTGGAAAACCGGTACTTGAAGTCCTTCAGAAGCTTTTAATTCCGTCCTTCATAGTGGCACTACACCGGAGGCGTGGAGCAGAAGTGCGGTGGTCTTGTTCTTCAAGAAAGGCGACAACGCTCTAATGAAGAACTACAGACCGATTTCCCTTCTGAGCCGCGTCTACGTGCTGTTTTCGAGAGTCATTACGAATCGTCTCGCATGCAGACTCGACGACTTCCAGCCTCCCGAACAAGCCGGTTTCCGAAAAGGCTTTGGCACCATAGACCACATATATACCCTTCGGCAAATTGTACAGAAGTCAGAGGAGTACAATTTGCCACTATGTCTGGCGTATGTGGACTATGAGAAAGCCTTTGATTCCGTCGAAATTTGGGCGGTGCTGCAGTCCCTTCAGCGGTGCCAAGTTGACTGTCGGTATATCGAAGTGCAGAAGTGTTTATACAGTAGGGCTACGATGACTATCCCAGTACAGAACCAGAGTACGAAACCTATCCAACTGCAGAGAGGTGTAAGACAGGGTGACGTTATATCCCCGAAACTCTTTACCGCTGCATTGGAAGACGTTTTAAGCTTCTGGACTGGAAAGGATACGGTATTAATATCAACGGCGAGTACATCACTCACCTTCGATTTGCCGACGATATAGTCCTTATGGCAGAATCGCTAGAGGACCTAAGCACTATGCTCAATGACCTCAATAGTGCCTCCCAACGGATAGGTCTTAAGATGAACATGGACAAAACAAAGATCATGTATAACGTCCATGTCACACCAATGCTGGTAGTTGTTGGGAGCATTAAGCTCGAAGTTGTTGATGAGTATGTTTACCTGGGACAAATAGTCCGACTAGGTAAGTCCAACTTCGACCGAGAGGTCAATCGACGGATTCAACTCGGCTGGGCAGCGTTCGAAATTACGGCACATCTTCTCGTCAGGTATACCTCAAAACTTGAAAACGAGACTGTACAACCAGTGCGTGTTGCCAGTAATTACCTATGGAACTGAGACGTGGTTCTTCACTGCTGGCCGGATGAGGAAGCTGAAGTTCGCTCTGCGAGCTATGGAGAGGGCTATGCTCGGAGTTTCTCTGCGTGATAAACTTAGAAATGAGGATATCCGCAGTAGAACCAGAGTGACCGACATAGCCCAACGGATTAGTAAGCTGAAGTGGCAATGGGCCGGCCATATAGCTCGAAGAACCGACCACCGATGGCACAAAAAAAAGTTCTCGAGTGGCGGCCTCGTACCGACGGACGAAGTGTAGGCCGTCCCCCCATTAGATGGAATGACGACCTGGTAAGACATGCAGGAAGTCGATGGATGCAGGCGGCTCAGGACCGTGCTTTGTGGCATTCCTTGGGGGAGGCCTATGTTCAGCAGTAGACTTGTGAAGGGCTGTAATGATGATGATGATGATTAACCCTATCAGAATTTTGTTTCCATACCTAAAATACAGTTCACTTATAGAGTCGAATTTTATACGTGGTAGAGCCATGCTGCAGCTATATTAGTAGTATAGTTGTAGCACGAATGGATCAGCTCGACTGGGGAAGGACCACGCTCTCACAAAATACCAGCGTAAAATAGCAGCTTAACACTGCTGTGTTTCGTATGGTGAGTGTAGAGAACTGAGACCCTTTTTACTGGAAAAGGGGCATTCCATCTTAGTCCTCACGGGTGACAACGCATCTGCATTTTGATTATTTATTGAGGAATTGAGGATAGATGTAGATGTCTATGGATCACAGCAACCACTTACCATCAGGTGGACTGTGTGCTCGTTGGTCACCCTATGCTATAAAAAAAATCGATTTGGCGTATGTCTATCACAGATGTTTTTGTCAGAGATTGATTCACGCAGAATCTATTTCAAAGCACCTACGTCGTATATGATTCTCGTAGTAGATGTCGTAGATGATCTACGTCGTAGATAATTTCGTGATAGTTGTAATATGCAGTTGCCCAGTTGCATATACAATGTAATTATAATGTTTATACTAACATAACAAATGTTAGTATAAACAATGAACTAAAAATTATCCGGCTAAACATAGGTTGAGTTTTTAGCATACTCGTATACGTCTTATCTTTTTTATGCTAACCTAATAATATAGAGACTAATGTAAATTAAAGAAAAATAAAATTTTACATGATTGTAATTTTTTATTGTATTTAATAAACAATATCTAAAACACCACAATTATGTGTAAGTATTTGATTTATTTATGGCTAAAACTAGGAATAACTGGTTACCAGTAGGTTGAAATGCGGCATAGGTGTCCTTTATAATAGGTCTTTACCTATGAAATTACGTTCGTTATGTTCTGTAGTACTGGCCATTTCAAATCAAAATAATTTTTGTTTGAGCTACTACAGCTCTACTGACCTACCACATATCACCTGTGCTATCACGGCTCTTCTGAGCTACCTCAGCTCTTCTGTGCAACCACGGCGCTTAAGTCGCATGCATTCGGAATAAATTAAACAAAGATTAGAAGCCAAATTTCGCTTCTATGCCTAGAACATTCGCCAAAGATCTTGGTACTTTACTTATTTTTTACTTTTTTACTGTGCCTTTTTCTGCGTCGTTACTTTCACCGGTTTCTCCGGTTCTTCACACTCACCATACAAAACATAGTAGTGTTAAGCTGCTATTTTACGCTGGTATTCTGTGAGAGCGTGGTCCTTCCCCGGTCGAGCCGACCCATTCGTGGTACAACTATACTACTAATATAGCTACAGCATGTGTCTACCACGTATATGTAGCTGCAACATGGCTCTATTTTATTTCTTATTGGTTATGAAGCACACAAGTTGTGAAAGTGTATTAATTTTCAACAACCTTAATAAATCTAAATTTAATCTGCGTTGACAATGCAATAATTTATATAGTGTGTCCCATAACCCTTGCCAGGATCCTCAGGATTTGCGAATAATTCATAAAACAACGACGATTTCTGCCAGTTCAATCTACTGTAAGCCGCGTAAAAGAACTCCGTTCGAAAAAAAACACGCTTTTGTACCGCACTAAAAAATAGAAAATAAATTTTCTACTTTTTAGTTTGGTTATCTACAAAAGCGTGATTTCTTAGTTTTTTTTAAACTATTATTAAATGTTAATAAATGTTTAGAAGCACAGTTGTTGTTGTTAAGTTGAGCCGTGAAGTCAGATGGTTAGCGCTCGCTGTAAGTTACATAGTACGCAAGAGCAACCTGTCTGATCCTCGGCATCAATGAAATTGTTAATTGCAATTTTAAGCTGATTTACCACGTGCTCGGCGGTGAAGGAAACATCGTGAGGAACCATGTCTGAGAAATCAAAAAAAATTTCGAAGACATGTGAAGTTCACAACACGCATTGGGGCAGCGCGGCGGACACTTGTTCTAAAACTCTCAGAAATGAGAGGAGGCCAAAGCCCAGCTGTGGGACGATATAGGCTGTAACTTTACAGTTAAGTTTGACAATGGTACTGATGTCACAACCATGAAATATGATATCCTATAGCGAAGTATCCTTGACCTATCTATCAAAATTTGAGTATTTTGATAATATTGACTACCAATATGATATCGTCTGTATAGTATATGTTGCTTAAGACCTCCTCCCATTCACATAAATATTTTAATTCTAATACTAACATTTTAATTTGAATGTTATGTTGTCAGTTTTTATTATTTTAAATATTATTGTTCAATTATTCAAGGACCAAAACATAATTTTAGTTAAAGTTACCCTGCTTTGACCATGTCATTAGTACGTCAAATACCAAACTGTACCATTGATTACTGAAAACACTTGCAAACATTCTTTAAACCTATATATAGTTCTATTTTCATAAAATAATATCAAGAGGGCATGAAGGTTTCATGGTATTATTTTTATGAAAATTGATAAAACTTGGTAAAACACCCCCACACCAAGCCATGATTTATGCAGGTTAGTGACCATATTGAACTATTTCAACAAGTTGTGAGACTATATTACAGCTGTGAGTCTTTGTCAGTTTGCTTCTTGTAGTGTTTTTCAATCGTAATTGTTTTCATATATAAGTAGCACTTTTTTTCGTTTCGGTACCACCAGATTATTGACCGCAAGTGTTTTGATCAATCTACTGTCTTTAGTTGCAGGAACTGTTTTAGGGCACGTTCTGTGTGTATCGACAGTTAGCTTAGTTTAGGCCTTATACATTCGCGACATTGTCATAGCCGAATCTTCATAAACAATTGAGCCTTTATATCTCAAGGAAAGAATGTGTAGCTACTTATTCTCTAAATAACAAAGAGGTGGAGAATGCCGCCAATTATCCCCGTTCGATATTTGGTGCACCGTTCGCAGATGAGGTTGACGTTTACAAAATTTCACAAAGAAGTGCATACATATTTTCTTCTTTTACTATTCATGTTACGCTGCTATAATTGACTATGTATAATAGTTATTAAATTTCGATTTTACAGTTACACTAATATCTGTTTATTTTAAGACTATCGGTAATAGATTAGCACCCGTACAGAGTACATGGAATATGGTATAAGCAATAGGTAATCGATTAGGCTTGCACTAGCAAAGCTGTGGATTTTGAAGGTCTAATTAATTGAATACAATGTATACGTATTATAATATATCAGTTTGCGTATAAACTGCTCATGTAATAAATATATCGATGGTCTAGAAGACAAACGTGCTAATTGAAAATTTTGTGATTTACACTTTAATGCCAAACATCTAAATAATAAGCCGCATCGTTCTGCACTTATCGGAAAGAAATAATCCATCTCATTCAAACTGAACCTGTAAATTTGTAATAAGAACGGAAACGAGACAAAAGAAACAAAGTATCTACCCATGATAGAAATGACAAAATGTATTAAGTAGCTTTAAGCCGCTTTATCTATGAGTATTGAAAATCACACAAACTTTAAGTGTTTTATAATGATAGGCTATTAACACCACAGCATCCACAGCATCCACTACCGTGAGGTGGATTGTGTGCTCGTTTGTTCTAATAAGTTTGCCCGAGAACCGACGTCACAACTATCCTCTAAATTTTGTTAGCTGAAGTGATTATAGGTTGAGCAGATATGCTAAAATATACTTCCAAATTGTGCCCTAGACTATATTATTTATAATATTTATCTTTAGAGAGAGAGGTGGGATTTTTCAGGAGCATCTTATACTATAAAGTATTTGACGTTTAATTATACATCTACATTGATCGTTTACAAACGAAGTGCCAACTGTTAATATATATATTTTAGAGACGTTATTTATATTCACATAAAACTGAATTGTATACGTAATTCATAAATTCAAACAAATTTGTCGTTAGTCAGGAATAGTATGATTTGTTTTTCTTTGAAACAAATAGAATGGTACAATAAGAGATATCTACATTTGTTTTATTAACTTGTATTAATGTAGTGTTTTCGATTCGAATACAAATGCGCAAGGCACTTCAGCAAGTTTGCAAACAATGTAGTTTGAGCAATCCAATGAAAACGTTGGGAGCTCTTTACAAAGTAGGAACGATGTTTTGTTTCTAAAAATCACTTATAGTACTAACTAAGACCAAGATTATATAATATCTATATATTACATAAATATAAACACAAGATTCAAGAATGTACAAAAATAATACGTTTTACATTATCGATGCCATCATAGCCGAATATCATTCACACAACTATTTTTTTTTAATAGAATAAGGGTACGAGCACACAGTCCACCTGATGGTAAGTTGATGCTGTGGCCCATAAGCATCTACATCCATCCTCGATTAAGAATCAAAAGCAGATGTGTTGCAACCCTGAGAACTAAGATGGAATGCCTATTTCAGTAAAAGTTCCGGTTCTCTACACTACCATACGAAACACGGCATTGACCTGATATTTTACGCTGGTATTTTGTGAGAGCGTGGTCCTTCCCCGGTCGAGCCGACCCATTCGTGGTGCAACTATAACATAGCTGGCTCTACCACGTACTTATATTCATATTTTTTTCAACTTCTTTCAATTCATCATGTCTGAAAACGTACACATTTTCTTATGTATTTCGTCATGTCAAATCATGTCTTAATAGTTAATTTGTGAATGGCATTACGTACCGATATATAATTGTACAATTCCTATTCTAATGCATAACTGTTAGCTGTTCCTTTGAAATAAAAATTAAAAAAAAAGATCTATTCATATACAAATCCAATGGTAAAGACTCATTTTCCTATAATCTAAATGACAGAATAGAATAATTATTTATTCAATATAGATTACATGTGTACAATCATTGTAATTTTTTTTTAACTTTAATTTCTTATTAATAATCAAACATTACGTATGCATGTTAATAAAATATTTTGTAAGCTGAAAACTCATAATGAACACAAACACTGTAAATTTATTTGTGTTATCGATTTTGCCGTAAGTGGTTATGTCATATTATAATAACTCTAGTCGTTCCAATTTTACATCGCGCCGTGAACCTCCTATTAAACTGTTTATAGAAATTTTTAAGGAATTTTATTAAAATGTTAAAATTACTTAGCTAAAATCCACGTAAAATAAAAAAGGAGTGTCTTACCTAGTTTGAAAAGCACCTCACCTTAAGCTTACGTAGTTTGAAAGATTTTGAGAAACTAAGAAATTACTATGTGATCTCTATAATTTAAAGGTGATTCTCAAAGAACATATTTTAATTCGTGATATATTTTAAATAACTTATTTTTCATACAATTTTCTGAATACCCAGGTTTTTCTATCTAGCAGTCCGCGATAGATATAAAAAATACTTAATAGCTCCATAATAATATATTAGCTTTGTTTCATGTGACTTTGAGACGTCAAGCAGTTTGTGTGGTTTATAGTTGGGAGACAGTTACGTTCGGTAGTCAGAAATCGGTCGAATTTTTTTCAAAACTAAAAATTTTAAAAATTTATTATTAGGATATTATTATAGAGTACGTTATTGAGGATAACTTTGGGGAATAAGATGATTGCAAACAAATAATTGAACAATAATATTTAAAATAATAAAAGCTAGTGACAACATAACATTCAAATTAAAATGTTAGTATTAGAATTAAGATATTTATGTGAACGGGGAGGAGGTCTTAAGCAACATATACTATACAGACGATATTATATTGGTAGTCAATATTATCAAAATACTCCAAATTTTGATAGATAGGTCCAAGGATACTTCCCTATAGGATATCATATTTCATGGTTATGACATCAGTACCATTGTCAAACTTAACTGTGCTTCTAAACATTTATTAACATTTAATAATAGTTTAAAAAAACTAAGAAAACACGCTTTTGTATTTATTTTCTATTTTTTAGTGCGGTACAAAAAGCTTGTTTTTTTTCGAACAAAGTTCTTTTACGCGGCTTACAATAGATTGAACTGGCAGAAATCATCGTTGTTTTATACACTATATAAATTATTGCTTTGTCATCGGTCCTTGATAAGTGTGCCAAGTTACAAATCAATCCGACGTTTTAAAGGGGATGAAAATCACATTCAAAAATTCCGTTACATAGATACATACCAAGCTAATGAAAGCGTGTTAAAAAGAGCAACTGAATATTAAAAATTTAAACAACTATAGATACATTTTGAATTATGACAGACCATGTGAAAAATAAAATTATATTTTAAAATAATATTAAAGTTTAAGAAAACTTAAAAAACACGCATTAATCATGAGCTGTGATGATTCTAGAGAGAATTATCCTGGTGATCCTGATCAGGATACTAGGATAATGATATCATTGGTTCTTGATCCTTGATACGAGTGCAAAGTTTCAAGTCAATCTGCCGTCTAAAAGTTGGTGAAAATTACATTAAAAGATTCCTTTAAATAGATAGGTAAACACGAAGCTAGTAAAAGCGTGTTAATAATAATAGTTTTTCTGTGTTACATAGCTCATAAAGTAGGTAAATTTAATCATCCCATCTGCTCAGCGAGATTAATATATAATCAATGGGACAAGTATGAGCAAATCTTTCACGTATGTGTATGAAAATTATCATGTTGGAATAAGGTTCACTCAATAGCTATAATAATGTATGACGACGGGATTACGCATGCTCAAGAAATAAAACGTAAAAAACTCAATATATTTTCTTGGAGACCAAACCATTGACAAGATGGCCCAAAATTCAATGTTCTTTGTTCACAAGACTTGTTTATAAGAAGTGGCCTTAAAAGCGTGTGAAGTGATGCGGAGTTAATGTGGAGTTAGTCGCAATATCCTATTTATTTTATTGACTTTCATATCGCGTTATACTATAAAATTTTCATCAAACGTCGATTTTTTATTGTAAATACGCGATTATATAACAGAACACAATAAAGTGTAGTATTATATTCTGTTAAAGAGCGGGAGTTAAGACCATGACTTGTGGATGCTAAGTATCCAGGGGGTCAGCACCTCTCGTGATTTTACATCGATAGCCTTTTTGAGTCAATTGCTATATATAAGCCTTTCCTAAAAGGCCTGCTGCCATTTATTACTTTAAAAATTTGTCCATACTCACCACGCTAAGAAAGCAGATTGGTGAACGTAGAGATAATGTTAAGTTACTTAGAGCTGACATACTCGCTATACTGCTCTCCGTTACCAGTCTGTCAAAGTTTGGTTCAACAGTTTGTGATAGATTTTCCATCACCAAATTAGTCGATAGAGGCTCGTCTATCAATCAACAGGGTGTACCGCGTGCAGGTAAGGTACACATTCGGAACAAGAGTTTACGTATTACCCCTGATACCTGTTAGATTTAGATTAATACAATTAAAAATATTGAGAATTTCGTAAAAAATAAAAATAATTACTTATACTTTAAACTAGTTTAAACTGTCATAGTTTTAGAGTTTAATGTAGCTAATATTGGTATTTACTACCGTGTGGTGAAGGTATAAGAGGCGAATGAGGGCTAATATTCTTACGCTTAGGTGAACTTAATTGTTACCCATTGCAACGTTGCGTTTTAAATAAAAGCTTTTTGGTTTTAGTGATATTCAATTGTAATTTATGATAAGGCTCAAAACAAGAGCTTTATTTAAATTTTATTTTATTAAATTAGGTAATACCAACTACTTTTAGTTTTTACACAGAGCATTTACGTATTGTATATAAAAAAATCCGAGACAATCTTTTGTTAGAGAAATTCAGAAGACAAGACTAACCTCTAGTATCGAATACAATAAGTAACGTTTCATGAATGATATGATTTCTAATACTCTACCTGTAGGCTGAGCAGAAGAGGAAAATAAAATATTAATTCCTCCATTTATTACAGCCTAACAAAGTCAACTACTGAAGATAAGCCTCCCTATAAATTGCCTCCTCAGGAGAATATTTGCCATAGTTTCCACGCTTGGCAGGCGGGTTGCCAACCGCAGTTTTTGTTTCGGGTTGTCATTATAAAGATGCTCTCACGACACCTATAGGACGATATGGATCAGTGAATATTCTAACACGGCCACTACACGGTTTTAAATTACAATATTAATACTTCCTTACCTGTTTTCGGTTCTTCGGGCTCGGGCTATATGACCGGCCCACTGCTACTTCAGCCTACTAACCCGCTGGGCTAGTCAGTTACTCTTGTTCTTCTACGGATATCCTCGTTACGGATTTTATCACGTAGAGAAACTTTGAAAATGCCCCCTCCATTGCTCGCTAAGTGACTGAGTTTTTTAGGTGGCAGTCTCGCACTGGCAAGCACAGTGTTGAGCATCTCTCACTAGATGGATGACAACTTGACGATGGATGTAGATGGATCAGGCCCGTACTTTGTGGCAATACATGGGAGATGCCTTTCTTCACAGTGTACCTTAATAGGTTGTAATGACGAAGATGTTAATAATGATATTGTAAAGCTTCCCCTTTCTTAAGTCTTTACTATAGTATAATACTTAATGTTCGAAATCAGTGTATTTGAACTTTAAGCTTATTAACGCATTTTAATTGTTGAAAATATTACATCTATAATATTTTTTAAATGTCTTTGTATTGAATTTCAATTATTATTTATTATTAATAATAATAATTCGTCGTCACAATATCAATGCTATTGCAGCGTTAGATAATACCCCCAGAATACATGTTTGAATGCTTGTAAATTTACTCATGTACTGGCTATTTTAACTGATAATATATTCTAAAGCCTGAATTCAGCGTGTCAAGTAAAATAATTGTGTAAAAAATCAGTGCGGCCGAAGGGTATATGAAAGAAAGATTAATTCTTAGTGAACTTATAAAAGTACATTTTGTAAAGCTGTTATTGAGAAATACTCTGTTTGGAGCAGGTGCAAGTGACGATAGCGCATGCAATATTTACTGGTTTTGAGATCATCCGGCTGCTGCTTGGAAGTACTGCACTTATGCACCGACGACGGTATTATCATATTTCTAAGGACTTTCGGCTGCTGGGTTCGTGAGGGGCATGCATGCTTTATTAAACGCGAGGACAAGTATTATGTGCTTCTGTTCATCTCAAGTATTTGTAACGAGTGCATGCGACTCTATCAAATAAATAAGATCTTTGATACGTCATATAACATCTTACTAAAATTTAAAGCCGGGTGTATCAACCAGAAATCTATTTCACTATTAAACGACACTAAAGACATATTTTTTATGTGTTTATACGTTTCTTTAATTAAAAACCAGTCAAATAAAAAGTATTAAGATGTAAATGCGATTCAGTCTGCTACGGTCAACTTCTTCAAAAAAAAAGCTGCAAAATGTGCTCGTTTTTCATCCAATATCCAAGTTTTCATTACAACAACTTCCAATGGGAAGTTAAAAATACCTACACGTATATAACTCTTAATAATGTGTAAATTGATTGATATTGATATTGATGTAGACAAAATGCATCGTGATAATTACGATTTTATTATTTTTATTGCTTTGTATTGCAAATACAAACTTGAATTTTATTTTTGTAAAAGGTTGATGTTTTACAAAAAGGAAAAGAAGTGGGTGGAAGATTTAATACAAATATTTCCATAGAGAATAATTACAATAGTTAGTGTAAGGTGATCCTAAGATTCAACACGATAAATTTTCTAATAATTCATGATCATTATACAAATAACTAACGTTGCAGGTTATATTATGTACAATTAAAATACGAAAAATATAACTAAAATTTCCAGTCCCTAGTAAAAAAAACATCCAGAAACATTATTAAAAATTACCGAGAGACATTTTCAGAGGTTTATATTCGTACGAGAACATCGACAGAGCAGCATGACGTACCGCGCTCCAATAACCTTTCAGAATAGAAAGAACTTTTGCCATATGAAATGTACAAAAATTATTATAAAAATGCATATAGAACTGCTCTTTTGTATTTTTTGTTCGTCTAATATAAACTGAAAACCATTAGGCAAGCAAATTTCTAGTAGCCTCATACCTGTAAAGGCACTCCACTAGGCGAAACATCTGACTAACGATCTGATTCTGAGAGTAAACGATTGCTGGTTGCTGAGCACCGTGTGTTTCAGTGAGATCATCAGTGTCTCTTGAAACGTGAATTGAGCCTTAAACCTTTCATTATTATCATTTTACAGTCTACATAGGACTCCTTAGAGTAGATGCAAAGCAAGGTTCTGTGCCACCTGTTCATCGACTTCTCCATTTCTTTAAACCTTAGTTTATGTTCAAAGATGGTTCAAAACATAGTAGCATTGTGCAATTTATCGCATTTTACCTAAACAAAACATGAATAATATAGACATCTGTAACATAATAGTTAAATAAATGAGTGAGTGTAACCTTTACACGCTTGAAGTAATATTTTGATCGTAGCCTTATCATTCTGTCATCATTGTCTGAAACATTGAGTTCTATAACGTACTAGAAGCTATTCAAAATGTGCACTACTGTTTTGCAGCATAGTAGTCATGCAGTTGATATAATTTCTGCTCAGTTTTGTCATAATAGATTAGTAGTATTAAATGAAGAAATTTATTCTATTGTAATATTATTACCTATTTATTCACTGAACAACAAATAACATTTGACTAATATTAATTACGTTCAGGTTTAAACTAATTTGAAACGTATTATTACAGCTACACTCTATGAATATTGAAGACACTAATACAGGTGTATGGATTTCAGTCATTTGAACAGTAAATGTTCGAATCAAATCTATACGTAGTACATATACATATCGATGGTCTGAAAATTGTTTATACCGAATACTTGTATATACCCCTGAAATACTATAGTTGGTCGCTGCCTTTGTAAATGCAAAAGCTACGTAATTGAACTAACGATACTGAACGTTACCTACGTTCGAAGAATGAAGATAAATATTGCTATTCGTTTATTCAAAAGAAAATTTGAATGTATTCAGATTTTCTTTTTAATGTAACCAATTCTAAATATTTACCAATGAAAATAATATGATTTGAGGCAAAATGGCTTAATTACTAAAGTGAAATGAAAGCACTATTACGCTTCGCTACTTAGGTAATAATTTATTTTATTGAATTCATGAACATACCTGAAAGGAAGTTTATTTTGTTAATTTGTTAACACACTTACTTAAAACACTTACTTAAAAGGATCCCCCAGCATTAAATGTATTTTTGTACGCTTAGAAACAAAATTAACCATTTCCATTTTTGGTAATCAAACAATCGAAATTGTTCTAAGTAACTAGCTGGTACCCGGCGCGTTGCTGCCGCAGAAGAAATAATTGTGGAAATATCGTTTTAAATTTGGAAGAGTTGTATTGTTTAAATAGGAATGATAATACATTCATTGAAATTGAATGATATATAACTTTTTTATATATCATTCAATACATACACATATACATTCAATTTTATATTAAAAAGTTATGCCTATAACCTTCGTGGAAGTGCAAGCACTATCTCGACAAAATTTTACAGCAATCTGATGAACGGTATGGCAGTACATAAAATACGAACAAACAATATTTTTTTCAAAACATCGAATATTTTTTTCAAAAAATATAATCTACTTCATGACATAAATACGATTTCAGTTTAAAATCTGACATTTATTTCATTATAAAATCCTAGCACATCCTTTCGCCTGTCACCCACTCATTTAAAATCGACTACTTGCTTGTAATCATGTGGAAATTTGGTACACGTATTCGATCCGGTGTCGAAACCACTACATTTTCCACAAGGTAATTATAACGACATCTATTGGGAATTTCCAAAACTTTTTCGCATTATTAATGTCACAAAATTAAAGATTGTATTCCTTCTTGTTGCTTCCCGCTGGAAAATCATACCTTTTACATACTTTTAAAAACATTTAACTTGTAAATGAAACTATTTCGCGAACTAATATTTCTTGTTACGAAATCGTAACAATTTACTGATTTATTTTGCTCATATAGAAGGAATTAAAAAATTGAATGAACTGTAACCGTGATCTTTACCTCATTATTTCAAGAGGGTGGACATGTGTGGGTGGGGGCAACAGCAGCGTTATTCATTGGAGCTGCCTTTTACGTGTTAGCAAACCCAGCGTTTATTAAATAAAACATATTCCAGTACTTAGTATATATTTACCTTAAATAATTTATAAAAAGAATCACCAACCTTTTTTAATAAGCATGGATTCAATGTATTATGTCATAAGACAAAATCATAAAATTTTGTAAAAATATATATAAGAAAAAAAAGGTCTAGTACCGGATCAGAGAGTGTTTGACAGTGAACATACGCATTAGTTTGTGTGAAGCCTCCCCGAACGGGTTCCCGCCTTGTCGTGGCGGGGGGGCTTAGTAGCCGTGGCTTGGTCACCCGCGGTGAACAAAGGGGAACCCCTTGGCTGGCCCGTGGTGTAGGGCCGGCCCGAGGTGGCCACTCCAAGTGGGCTTCGCGAGCCCACTTCAGATGTGTGTCGGTGGGCTGCGGCGAGAGGGGTGCTCTCTCCCCTACCACTGCACCCGAGGTGGAGTCGCGGAGGAAGAGGAGTGTTGGTATGGCGATGCGCCACTCGCCCTATCCTCCGCGATTCTGACGGGACCGCACCGTTGATGCGGTGGTGGTGGGGCTGCGGGGAGAGGAGGATTGGTATTGTGAGGCGCCGCTCTCCCTACCCTCCGCGGCCGAAACTTGGTTGGCGGCGAAGCCAGAGACCAGATCCGCTGCTGGGGTCGGGAAAGCGGGTGCAACTGAGCACTCGATTTTCCTGGCCCCATGGCCTCCGTGTATCGGACTCGGGGGGGCCCGTTACGCAGGTGAAGTTGGAGGCCGTGGAGGGGGGCGTGCCTTGTGTTCCTGGTGCGCCTTGCCTGAGAAGGAGAATGGGGAGGACAAGTCCTCCCCCGAGAAGGGGCCATGGCGGCTGGCGGTGGGGCCGCGGATGTGCGAAAGCGTTCCCGTGGCCCTGCCAATATGCGGCGAAGGTGGAACACCATGGGGTTTTAGTCGGTGCGAGTCCGACATAACCCGTCCTTGCCACCGCGAGGCGGGTATGCGTAGGCATTTCCCATGTAAAAAGAAAAAGGTTGTGTGAAGCACTCATTCTGTCGAATCTAACTAATGCGGATACAGTATTCAAAACAACTGCGCACGCTTCTGCTTCACAGCCCCCTTAGCGATCACGTGTCATTCCATTTTTAAATTCACATGATCTAACTAGTGTTGAGTGTCCATCTCAACGTACTCTCCACCTTGCGTCATTGCTTTTTGGAGTAATAAAATCACCGCGTACTGGCGGTGTAAAAATGTCCACTATCCTATATCGTCCCGTGGGTGTCGTAAGAGACGACAGAGGGAAACAAACCAGGAGATGGGCAGCAACGTCTCCCTAGTAACAACTAAAAAATAAAACACTGCGATTGCCAGCCCACCTGCCAAGCGGGACAACTATGGCGAATATCCATCTTATGAGGCAATGGGTGGGTAAGGCCTTGTTCAATAGTGGACTTTTGATGGGCTGTATCTGTAACAGTAAATACCGAGGTACTATCAAACTTGTTCCAAAAACTCATGTTCTCGCAGTGTGAGGTTACGATTGTATCACTAAGTACCACACCACTACCTTGCGTGGAGTTTCCGATTTGCTGCCACAAAGTGCTGGAATGATCTACCACCACCGGTCAGAAATTGTAAATCTGTTGCCACTTTCAACTTTTATTATAAAGTTTTAGATTGCGGTGCAGAAATTCGGCAAATAGGCATAAACGGTATGGTTCATACATTCTCGACGCAAGCACACATACATGCATTCATGCATGCACGCTCGCACGCACGCACTCACTCACTCACGCACCCATGGTCAATTCTTTTCTGTATGTAAATGTTCCATTTTTTATTATCTCTGTTACGTAGTACTAGTGCTACATTGAATTCTATTACGCTAAGTTTGATATGTTCTTGTTCTTTTCATATTTTTTTGGTATATTACGACTTTTTTTGGCTTGCTTGTTCTTTTTTTTTCTTTTCCTTTGTTATAATGTATGTGTAAAATAACGCTTATAAATACACTAGATATATGCTCAGGCACTCCTGACGATTATGTGGTCTAGTGGTCAGAGAACATGATTAAAAGTTTAATACAAAACAAAAAAATACGCTCTCCATTTTAGGTGTCAATGACTGATGACACTCACATTGTATTCAGACGGAAAGACTGATGCTAGCAAATCATTCCAAATGACCAATGACGACAAAAGATGACAAACGACGAAACAAACGCTTCGTCCTATTGCTCATCATCATCATCATCATCATTACAGCCCTTCACAAGTCCACTGCTGAACATAGGCCTCCCCAAGGAATGCCACAGCACGGTCCTGAGCCACCCGCATCCATCGACCTGCATGTCTTACCAGGTCGTCACTCCATCTAGTGGGGACGCCCTACACTTCGTCCGCCGGCATGAGCCGCCACCGAGAACCTTTTTCCCCATCGGTTGTCGGTTCTTCGAGCTATATGGCCGGCCCATTGCCACTTCAGCTTACTAATCTGTTGGCTTATGTCGGTCACTCTGGTTCTACTGCGGATATCCTCATTTCTAAGTTTATCACGCAGTGAGACCCCGAGCATAGCCTTCCATAGCTCGCTGAGCGACCTTGAGCTTTCATCCGGCCAGCAGAAGGACCACGTCTCAGTTCCGTAGGTCATCACTGCAACACGCACTGGTTGTACAGCCTCGTTTTCAAGTTTTGAGGTATACCTGACGAGAAGATGTGCCGTAATTTCCCGAACGCTGCCCAGCCGAGTTGAATCTGTCGATTGACCTCTCGGTCGAAGTTGGACTTACCTAGTCGGACTATTTGTCCCAGGTAAACATATTCGTCAACAACTTGCTTAGTGCTCCAACAACTACCGGCATATGTGTGACATGGACATTAAACATGATCTTTGTTTTGTCCATGTTCATCTTAAGACCATCCGTTGGGAGGCACTATTGAGGTCATTGAGCATAGTGCTTAGGTCCTCCAGCGATTCTGCCATAAGGACTATATCATCGGCAAATCGAAGGTGAGTGATGTACTCGCCATTGATGTTAATGCCGTATCCTTTCCAGTCCAGAAGCTTGAAAACGTCTTCCAATGCAGCGGTGAAGAGTTTGGGATATAACGTCACCCTGTCTTACACCTCTCTGCAGTTGGATAGGTTTTGTACCTGGTTCTGTACTCGGATAGCCATCGTGGCCCTACTGTACAAGCACTTCAGCACTTCGATATACCGACAGTCAACTTGCACCGCTGAAGGGACTGCAGCACCGCCCAAATTTCGACGGAATCAGTTGCTTTCTAGTCCACATACGCCAGACATAGTGGCAATTGTACCCTCGGACTTCTGTACAATTTGCCGAAGGTATGTATGTGGTCTATGGTGCTAAAGTTTTCGGAAACCGGCTTGTTCGGGAGGCTGAAGTCGTCGAGTCTGCGTGCGACGATTCGTAATGACTCTCGAAAACAGCACGTAGACGCGGCTCAGAAGGAAATCGGTCTGTTCTTCAAGAGAGCGTTGTCGCCTTTCTTGAAGAACAAGACCACCGCACTTCTGCTCCACGCCTCGGTGTAGTGCCACCATGTAGGACGGAATTAAAGAGCTTCTGGACTTCAAGTACCGGTTTTCCACCCGCTTTCAGAAGCTCCGCTGTAATTCCATCTCGCCTGGGGCCTTGCCGTTTTAAGGTGCTGGAGAGCCATTCTAATCTCGCTCAGACTGACGTCCGGATATCATCGGAATAGTGTCGGATAAGACTCGCTCTTGATCGTTACTCACCTTGCGTGTGGCTCCAACGATGATGTGTACAGCTGCCCATAGAACCTCTCAATCTCACCATAATCTCAGGTGTCCCGGAAACGACGCTGCCACACCGGTCTTCAGCTTCGACAGTTGGTTTCTGGCAGACAGATCTCTGGCAAAGACTTTGGAGCCCTGGTTCTGCTCGATCGCTTCTTCAATACGAGCTGTATTGAAGTTGCGCAAGTCCCGCCGCATGCATTTGAGATCTGTCTGTTCAGTTGCCGTATGCTATCAAATCTACTGAAGATTGCAGCTTCATTTCCCGTCTAACAGCCATGAGATTAAGAGTGTGATCGGAGAGTTTTGTGTTCTTCTGCGGCGGGTCTTACAAAACTTAGCTCCGACCGCATGGACAGTTTCCACGAGCTTGTCATTCATATCGTCCACTGCATTGCAATCTTTAGGCACTGAAAACGGTTTTGTAACTCGAGCTGAAAGGTTTCGGGACTTTGGATTAGAGCACGAGGGGAGGAAAGATCATTAGACGACACCTCCAACTTAATGTTTAGGTTCAGTGTGCCTCTAATCATTCGGTGATCGCTACCAGTTTTCACCTCGCGATCACTGAGACATCACTGAACAGTTGGCGTCTAGTCGTCATAATGAAGTCAATCTCATTTTTTGTCGAACCGTCGGGGCTCGACCAGGTCCACTTCCTGTGGGCGCTTCCGAAGAAAGAGTTCATCATAAAGAGTCCTCTTTCTCCATGAAGTCGCCAGCTGCTGGCCCCTTGGGTCTGCTGCCTAATCCGAATTTCCCTACTTTCAGCTCACTGTTCTCTTGTTTAGCTTTGCGTTGAAGTCTATTAACACCGTATAGTGGGTTTTAGAGGGCATGGCTCTAGAGATATCCTCCACATTCCCTCCTCCTTCATCGGGGTGTGCCGAAGTTGGTGCGTAAACCTGTATGACCTTCAGCGAATACCGTTTGGTGATTCTGAGTATAAGGTACGCAACTCGTCGACACACTCCCAATTTTACAACGTTGTTAACGAGAGACTTGTGGACGATAAATCCGACACCTCCTGGGACAGATGGTCGCCCTCCCGGTGATAGAACAAGTTGCCGGATTCGAGGATTACCGTGTCCCCTCTCTTCGGACCTCGGATAATCCTATAATATTCCAGCGCAACTTGTCTATCTCTTCTTCCAGCTCCAGGATCTTCTCGTCAGTCCTCAGAGGCGCGTTATAAGTTGCCAGGTCGAGTCGTCGTAGGTGGCAACCGAACCTCCACCGGAGATTTTAGCACCCCCGCCCGCTCGTTACCATGGTCGCCACCGTAGCCAGGAATAGGGGCCGCCGGGACTGGGGCCGTTTCTTCGTAACTTTCATTGGGGATATTGCCGTAGTTGCCACGCTTGGCGAGCGGGTTGGCAACCGCAGTTTTTATTATTTGCTGTTATCAGAAAGATGCTGCTGCCCATCTTCTGCTTTCAGTTTCCCTCTGTCGCCTCTTACGACACCCACGGGAAGATATGGGGTAGTGGGTATTCTAACCCGCCACTACACGGGAATCTATTGCTCGGGAGTCCTATTGCTCGGTAATTTCAAAAATAAATGGAAACCCGCCTTGCGTCCTTTTGTCTGATGATTGTGTGACGGCGCATTATTATTATTAATAATAAATGATATTTCAATTCACTCTAAAGTCATTTAAAAATATCACAGATGTAATATTTTGAACAATTAAAATGCGTTAATAAGCATTAAGCTAAAATACATTCATTTATATAAATAGTATTTATAGTATCTGTTATGGAGATAGAATTTAAATAGCGAAGCTTGTGGTCTTCGATCCTGGGCTGTAAAAGGATGCGGAGGAGAAAGGGCGTTCGTTAAATAAATTGCACGCCTACCTTGTCACCGCCGCGCTTGTAGATCTTCCACGCTCAGGAGGCAGGTTTCACCAAGGTACAGACGACCTAACGCTTCTTCCTCTTTGCGGACACAAAACTCACTAATCAATAATTTAATTATATATGTCTTATAAAGTATTAATATGGCGCGGCTACTCTCCTTCAGTTGACTGATTTGTATGGCGTTCAGTGATATATCATACATACTAGGCGTGCGGGTGAGGGATGAACGCCCGTAATATAGGAATTTAAAGGAGGGTATTTAGGAAAATGCATTATGTAAAATAACCTAGATGGCGCCAACATCCTCCCGGCCGGCATAAAGGTTGCCTTTAAAATAAATAATTATAAAATAAATAGGATAAACATCACCTCTATTAACTATGATACATGATACAATCAAATATATTAAAGATTGTGTGGTTATAACATGTTTGCGTATAAAATATAACAATTATTTATTATTAGTAGTTTGCGCTATAAATTAATAATAAAATATATATAATATATGTATGTATTTAAATGTCAAGTCAGTCATTATTGGTTTGGTAATGGGCATAAACGCACCACTGGACGTGCCGAAACTGCCTTTAGCAGTCTTAATGGTTGCAACGCGGACTATCCCATCTTTAGAAGGGTGCACCTTCCACGACTCTAGGGCCAATATAGAGGCGGTGCATTATCCGTCATAATAACTACCACAGTCCCCACGAGTATGGGGCCGCAGGTGAATTCTATTTAGCCTAACCTGCAGTATAAGTAATCACTACGCCTTCGTTGCCAGAAAGACTGGAGAGTTTGTCTAAAAGAGAATGTCGCTGGATTAAGCTAGTAGTGTCAGTGGGATAACCGGGAAGAGATGACAATGGGAATGTGTTAAGAAAATGAGCAGGCGTGAATGCAGATGGTTCTGAAGGATCACTAATCATAGCCGTCAACGGACGTGAGTTGAGGAGTGCCGCAATTTGCGTTAAAACCGTTAAGAGCTCTTCGTAAGAAAGACTTTGTTGACCTATTACTTTAAAGAGATGTGACTTGATCACTTTTATCATACTCTCCCAACATCCACCGAAATGGGGAGACGCGGGTGGTATTAATTTCCATTTAATGCGGTTTTCAGCCAGCTCTTCATGAAGTCGAGGATTAAGCTCCTTATCGATAAATTTATTAAAATCTCGTAAATAAGAATGCGTGCCCAGGAAGCACGTCCTGTTATCTATATAAAGGCATTTATAGGGCCCCGACGAGAAAGAAATCGTTTCAAGGCGGCCAGAAATGACACGGTACTCAAATCTGTCGCTACCTCTATATGCGTGAAAACACAAAACCATGCTTTGCGCTTCTATACCACGACGACCAGAGGCGTGTACTGCAATGGCCTGCGTAATCACATCTCACATGAGAAAAGCCTTTTCAGCTTGATTTACACGCTGACTAGGTAATAATAATAATAATAATTATAATAATTATAATAATAATAATAATAATAGCGTAGGGAAGTGACGACCCCATCGCCCGCTGACGTAACAGTTATGACAAAACCGCTACGTCGGTGCAGTCAGTCACGCCCTGCCAAAGGTGTGAGCGCCGTGCCCAGGCAAAATTGAGGTGCAAAGGTCTTGTATATGGCCGAACCATGAAACGGTGCGGGCCTGGGCGTCTCTCGTTAATTGACGCCCAAAATGGATGATGGAAAAAAAGAGTGCGCAAAGGGCCGCTGCCTGGAGGTCGCCAGCGCGTCTGAGCTGGCGCTGGACGCGACAGCATGCGGGTCGCCAGCCAAGCGCGGGGGCTGCAAGACCACCTAGTGGCAGCCGCCCGCATCCATCATCCCACCAGAGGGCTTGTGTCGGCTGTCCGGACTCGGCGCGACACCCGCCGCTGGAACACGTCGCATGCGTTGGACGAAATTATGAACGCACGCATTGCGAGCGTATATTTAGCAAAAGGGAAGAAACTGAATGTTAGCGTATCGGGCTCGGATGCATCGCTTTTCGCAGAGCTGGAGCCATCTGTTCAGGTAACGGAGCAAAACCTGGCAGACCGAGTTCGGTACATCCTGCGCTCCAACATATTTGGTGACGAACTCGAACGACTACGACGTGAGGCTGTTCCTCATCGGATGAAAATGTTACAGCTGGTAATACGGTGCTGCTCAATTGCAGAGCAACCTGCGCACGTGGATACCGCCGTGATATTCCGGTTGTGGTTAATTCCAGATGATGAAGTATTCTGCCAGAGCAAATGAGCATATTGAAGAGGCTATTTTGAAACGCGCAGTACGCCTCGAAAATCGACCGCGACTTCCCGCATACCCTTAAGGCGGAATCGGGCTGTCGTGAGGGCTCAACCCAATGCTGGTGACCTATTTGAAGCCAGCCGGGACCTTTGCGAGACGGACTCAATTCTTTTGGCGCCGCACTGGCAGCTTGCCGTATTGGCGCTGCCTCTCCACGGCTGGACGCGCTACTAGACAAAGTAGCGCCATCCCAGCCTGGAGAAGAATTGAGGACCGTATCGCAAAGGCAAGAGCCCTCATCGGCAGACTGACAAGCTTCAGGTCGGGTAATAATAGACGAGAATTGTGCGCACCGTCAGGATGGCGTTTGCTGGGACAAATATCAGTTTGTCCCAGCCGGATATAACGCAAAACTGACGGAGCGCATAGACGACCTGAAGCAGAGAATCGCTGCTTGGGGAAGCGGATCGGCGATATACCGAGAGGTCGACACGGTTCAACCAGAATCGTCTCTTCCAGAGTGATCAGAAGCTCTATGAATCATTGGAGCGGCCGATGGTACGTGGAACGGGCTCAGCACCGAATCAGGCCGACATTATCGCATTCTGGCGCGGCCTGTGGTGGCCCCAAACCACAGCGAGGCCCTTGACGGAAGTTGTGGCGAGTCAGTGTGCGAGTGTTACGCCCATGGACCCCGTCATCATAACGCCGGATGACGTAGCTGAGGCGGTCCAGGGCCTGAACTGAAAAAGTCCGGACTCGACGGACTGCATCACTACTGGCTGAAGGGGTTCGTGGTGTGTCATGCTGTGCTCGCCCGACAGTTTCAAGAGGCTCGACCAAAAGTCACTCCCAGCCTCTTCACTACTGGGATCACTCATTTGGTTCCTAAAGATGGATTCCACAGACCCGAGCAAATACCGCCCCATAACGTGTCTACCTACCATATAAGAGATATTAACATCCATTTTGAGCGCGAGAATCACCGTCACCTGAACGCAAATCAGGTGATGTCGCGCGCTCAAAATGGATGTCGGGCGGTGGTCGGGAACCAATGAACCACCTCATTGACGCGGTTATTGGCAGGTGGTTAAACGCAACTGTCGGAACCTCCGCCGCCTGGATAGACTACAAAAGGCATTCGACCTCGGTGCCTCATACATGGCTGAAGAGGGTCCTCGAGCTGCAACAAGGTTGACTGTACAGTTAGAGACTCTGGGCAGTGTAGGAGCAGTGATACGATCCTTGTCATCTAGGCGAGCGGATGACGGCCGGAGAACCACATAAGGATAAGAAGGGTATCTTCCAGGGCGATTGTCTGAGTCCAATCTGGTTCTGCTTCTCTAAACCTCTCAGTACCTTACTGGAGGTTCTGGGAGGATTTCAGCCGGAAAGGAGGCACAAAGTGACTCACCTTTTCTATATGGATGATCTCGTTATTCGCCTCCAGTCGCTCACATCTGTGGAATTGCTAAACATCACTTGTGATTTTAGCATTTATTAGAATGGAGCTGGGGACGGATAAGTGTGGTCCTCCATGTTGAAAGGGGTAAGGTTGTTAACCTGAGGGCATAGATTTATTCATGCCCATCAACATAAGGACCCTTCCCAGGCTGAAACATACCGATACCTGGGTATGTCACAGAACATAGGTATCGATGAGGCGGATATGAAACAGTCAGTTTGCGATGTGTTTTATGCACGCTTGACAAAAGTGCTCAACAGTCTTTTGTCGGGTGAATAAGACACACGCATATAACGGTTGGGTCATGCCTGTCTCATATATACCGGCATGCCCAGGTGGACTAGACCGAACTGAACGCTCTGATAGAAAAGTCCGCACTATTATGACGTCAGATGCATCACCCGAGATCGTCAGTAATGAGGCTGTACTGCTGCGGAAACATGGTGGCGCGGTTTTGAGCGCTCACCATGCATAATCGCGTGTGCAGCCTGTAATTTCTGGCGAGATCGGATGATCCATACAGGGACGCTCGTGTGATAAAGGGCTTACTCCTCTATCCTTAGCCAACGAGCAATGGCAAGACCCAGCAGTACAGTGCATTTCGACCGGGAGACCGTGAGGAAGGAGAAGGAGCTCCACGGAGGTTCTGCAAGGCTCTACATGAGCCTCGTATTAGTCGTCGCCTCCACTGGCTACGTTTCGGTGACTCTTTGGGGAAACCTGAGGGTTTGTCTGGTGCGATACAGGATCAGGTTAAGACCAACAATTATCGGAGATATCCTAAAGGATGGCGCCGTCGACATCTGTCGAGCTTGTCGCCATCCCGGCGAGTCACTTAGGCATGTCATTCCGGTTGTTCGGCGCTTTAACACTGAGTATTTGCACAGACACAACCTAGTAGCCAGGATTCTACACCAGGAGCTCGCTCTGAAATACGGTCTCGTGGATAGAAAATGCCATATTATAAGTACTTACCGGAAGCCGTGCTCGAAAATGACCGCGCCAGGTTTCTGATGACCGGCCATCATCACAGACAGGACTATTCTTGCGAATAAGCCTGATATTGTGCTGATGGACCGGGCACAGTCAAGGATATTTATGGTCGATATTACCATTCCTTATGACGAGAACCTCGTGAAAGCCGAAACAGATAAGCTGACAAATATTCTAGACCTGGCTCACGAGGTGACCGATATGGGGTGGTCTGCCGACCGAAATTATTCCTGTGGTCGTTTCGCGAACGGGCTAACCGGTCAGCCTTCGGGTCATCTGAGGCGACTGGGACCCGTGACGGACCGCTCCGTGCTCAAATGCAGGCGGTGCTCGACACCCGCATCGTCCGCCGGTTTTCCTTTCCCCAACCTCCCTGGCTGTTTATCTCTCTGCCGAGGGCTTCCATTTGGTTGGCTTTATTTATTTATGTATTTTGTGTTAGTATATTTAATATATATACATATATATTTATGTATTTTATTTACTATATTTCTTTTTTATATTTATTCAGCCCAACCAAATGAGAATACTTTATAAATATCCCGAATAATAATAATAATACTTTTATTATCAAAATAAATCACAAAAATTTATGAAGTCTCTGACTCCTAAACTAGACGAGTCTGTATCTTAGGAATCAGCGGCCTCTCCCAGAGTTGTAACACAGATAACACTAAGAGAACTATGCATGTTTTCATTGTTACAGTAGAAACAAAAGAAAAGTAAACAATTTCAAATTTACAAAATTAAATAAAAAAAATATATAATAAAAATTATAATATAATAAAGTATTCTATATATGTTTTATTTAATACTAAATATCCATACTATACATATATTTAGTATACATATACACATTAGCACACACACATATATATGTGTATATATACATATATATATATATAATATTAAATGTATATATGCATAAACACTAAAGTTCATATATAATTTATGCATTAACATAACCGAAACGTTAACATTAATTTTCACATATTAATCGCTTCCCTGTTTTTTGTTTATTATTTTATTTTGAAACTATAAATTAAATTAATAAATTTTCTGTATTATTGTAATCTAACGACAACAACCAATCTCGAACTCTAATTTTACACTCATGTTTTGAAAGAGGATAGTAATTTAGAATTTTGTTGAGTTTGTTATAGAGTACTATAGAGAGATATGCGCTTTGCCGTCTAGCAAAAGCAGTGCGACATCTGAACGGTGTCAGTACGTTGGGTATTCTACGTTTGTTACGACAGATCTCAGGGCCGTAGGGAGTGCGATCGTGTTGCTTGGTGATCAAATTCTGAACGTATAACTGCCTGACAGACAGCAACTTGCATTCGCTGTATAATAATTTTGTTGAGTATCTATAAGGTTTAAAAGTCATAGTTTTTAGTAAACATCTTTGTGCTCTTTCGAGCTTAATTAAAAAGATTTTGCCCGATCCTCCCAGACACTTATAATAGCCTATAATTGATTGTGCTAAAGTAAAGTATACTGTGCATAAATCAAAATCAGCAATGTGTCTTAGCTTTTAAATGTCCAAGTATACGAGTCGGGATGAAATAAGATCAATGTGGGAGCCAGCTAAGTTTTCGTCTAACAACACACCGAGGTATTTTACAGTTTTAGATCTAGTTATATTAAGGCAAGAGCATTTGTATGTTGACTTTAGATCACAAAAAATGCCTTCAGTTCAATATCCTCAACAGCTGGAGTGTTGGTAATACGGAACTGTAAGTACGTTGATTTAGATACGTTTAGTGTTAGTAAGCTGTCCTCAAGCCATTATGCCACACATTGGAGACCCCTTTCAGCAATCACCTGAACGTCAGCCCAAGTCTCTCCATAAAATATTATAACCGTATCATCGGCATAAGTGAATAATTTACCATGTATTAATGGCATACGACAAAGGTCATTAATATAAATTAAAAAGAGACTTGGCCCTAAGATACTTCCTTGAGGGACACCAAAAGTGACACTAGCATCAGAACTGATGAAATTTTTAATCTTAACTCTCTGCACTCGATGACTTAAGAAGCTTTTAAAAATAGAGAGGGCCGAATTTCTAATTCCGATATTTTCCAATTTCTGTACAAGAATGGGAATCGAGACGGTGTCGAAAGCCTTGGCTAAATCGAGAAAAACACCCAAACATTTTTTTTGTTGATCCAACTTATTGGTTACAAATTCAGTCAAGCTTTTACCATGTCTTCTGTGCTAATACCCGTTCTGAAACCGAATTGTGCTTGATAAAATATTGTATTTGGTCAGAATTTTACCAAACGGTTATTCAACAGCCTTTCCAATATTTTCGAAAGAGCTGGCAGCACAGAGATAGGTCTGTAGTTTTTGACACTGTCTCGAGCTCCACTTTGTAAACAGGAGTAATGAGAGACCTTTTGAACACCTTTGAAAGCATCCTTGTTCAAAACAAATTTTGAAGAGGTTGGTGCGGTAATATAATTATATCTTTTATCATTTTAAGAAAACGGCAGAGATAGAATCCCACCCAATAGCACAATCATTTTTAAGACTTAATAAAGTAGATTCTACCTTTCTCATCTGGTGGATAGAGCAAAGAGTTAAGAGATCTGTGGTTCGAACTCAGAAGCTGTATATTGACCACGATTTGCAATTATTTTATTCACTAATTTTCTACCGAGATTAGAAAAATAATGATTAGCTCTCTCAACTGAAACCGTAGGATTTTCCCTAATTAGATTATCGGCGTAATTATTTATATTATTAGATCCTGAGATAGATTTAATGACAGACCAAGTTTCTTTACTGCTTTTGGCACTCTTTAAAAGATGTGTTTCATGTTGGCGCTTGAGCTTTCCCAACAATGAATTACAAAAATTCCTGTACCGTTTGTAAGAAATTTCTAGTATCTCATTATCAGGTTTTTTTAAGATTTTGTAATTTATCACGGTGGTGATACATTTGATCAAGCCAGGCGTCATCCATGCTTTAAGGTACGTCTAGATCTAGGTAGCTTAATTTTAGTTGTGTTATTTTTACAGCCGATGATAATATGTTGACAAATTCATGAGCTGCTATGTCTGCATTACACGTAGGAGATATGAATGAAAATCTACCGATTCAACTGATTTTATGGCGTTATTATAGTTAATTTTATCAATGAAATTATTATCAGGCTTACGTTTGGAATCTAAAGATAGATGGGTTAGAATTAAGTGGTCTGTGATAGTACTATCCATGACTATTATTTTGGTGTTTAATATCGTTTTGGTATACATGATCTAGGCCTTATACGTGTTGTAAGTGTGAGCAGGCAAGAGACCTAATCCAGCAGCTAGATTTAAATATGGGTCACTATGTTTATCCTCATTGCCTTTATAATGTTAATATTGATATCGCCAATAAGAAATATGTTTTAGCCTTTATTGGTCGAATAATACTTTCTAGGTATTTAGAAAACTATCAATATAGTAAAACGACGGAGACCTGTATACCGCTAAAATGACTATGTCCAAGAATTTTAATTAATAATTAGCACCGTTGGTTCAGGTTCTGTAATTATGCAGTCAAAACTATGCTTGTATAAACGGTTATACCGTCGTTTTGATTAAGACATTTTTGAATAATGGCATTTATAACCCGGAAGACGTGGAACGGGCTTATTCAATCAAGGCGACATTCGGTTAAAATTATTATATCCGGTTCAAAAGATAGTTGCGATATGTATGCTATAAAGCCATCAAGGTTTTTGTATACACTACATGTTTTGCGCAATATTAATGGACATACTTGATTCCTTTACTAAGTTATTGCATTTTAAAGCATCACAAATATAAGATGAAGCCACAGTGATATTATCGATGTCTGATAAGATAGTATTCTGTAGTTCTATCACTTTAAGATAATGAAAACGTCATTGTCGCAACTAATGGCTTTTAAAATAATAATATTTACATCTATGTACTTATACAGAAAACTATTAAGCGATATTTAAAATGAACAATAGTGTAATGTGATTTTATGTATACATTAATATTATTAACCATAAAATATATATAAATATTAATATACATATTATGTATTTATACATTATAAAATATATAAAATATGATATAAAATAACAAATTTTACATTTTAGAGTTCATGCATGACATAAATGAACACAGTATAAGAAAGAAGATCCAAAATTTAAGCTGGGAATATCATCTGCTGTAGTCATTTTTGGTTTTCAGCTTGGCTAAGTCAGATTCGGAATCAACTCTGATGTGGTTTACCCTCATCTTGACGGTACGTCCTTCCAAAAGAAGTCCAGCAAAACTTATATCCGTGCTCCTGCGCAAATTTTCGGCTAAAAAAGGCGCCTTGCTTTCTGTAAAATGTTCAGAGATAAAAACTGGTTTCTTTGGACCTTCCATAGAGAGGTGGAAGTATTAAATTTATTCGCGTAATTTTTTGTGTTATATTTGTGCGCATTTTTAATAATTTTCTTTCTTTAGTGTAGTGCTCAAGTCGACAATGATATTTACACTTCCAGTTTTATTTTTGGTGCGATATATGTCTTTTATTTTTGCTGTTCGAGAGGAACTTCCAGGACGTTAGCCGTATTTAATACAATTTTGCATAAACTGTCTTTAGTTTCCCATTTCCCGCCGATATTACGTAATTCAAGCTTCGATGAGATGATTGTTTGCTCCAGTGTATTAATTTTTTTTTCTAATTGATGTATATATAATCGGTCATCCTTTCTTTGTTTCGAGAGAGTCAATTTAACTTTCATCTCATCGTACTGTTTCGATATCATATCAATGGATTCCTTTATTTCATTGTTTTGGGATAGGATTTCTTCATAGCAGTCTGTAATGATGAAAATTTGCTATTATATTGTTCTGAAGTCTTGTTAAGCATCCTTTAATTTTCCATAAAATAATCCATACTATACTTATCTCCAGTTTTGCGCCCTCAGTAACATTATCGTTATTTGGAGAAGGTATGTCGCGAGGAACTTGCGCTATTTACTAGGATGCTGACGCACCGCATTTATTTTGCTCTTCACCGGAGGAGTAGCGGGGGCGGTGTACGTTTGAGTGGCATATTAATACTCAAGAGAAACAATATCAAAATACTAGGAGCTCAGGGTTTAGTTAATGAGTAAAGTCAATATCGCCTCAGGGTCAGCTAATCTGACGGCGATCGACGACATACAGAAACTCGTTCCGTCCAATTTACATAGACCCGTTCGTTAGGATAGTATGTATTACGAACACGTTTTATGAATAGCAGTGGTGACTTACGGTAGTTGTGGGTTGTGAATGCATCAATGCGTTAGCATGACGGACTTCTCGTTCCCACTTGATGCTTGATTGATTGTACACTTTGTTGAGTCACCACACACACGCCCGAGAGATCTTATGTACGCACACTACAGATTACTTGCAAGTTGCAGGAAATAAAAAACTCCCGTCGATTTATGTTCTCCTATTTTTGTGTTCAATTAAATCAATGATTACATTGAAAATACGAAATAAATACGTAACGTGGATTTAACTCTAACAGACGTCCAAACTGCGCACGATCCGAGGGGAGAAGCCAGGGAGAAGGTAGATCAGACATGAGCGGTAAAACTACACGCGGTTTAGATTTGAAACAAGTGTTGCACTTGTGTATGATGTGACGAATTATTCGTCTAGCAGCGAGTATCCAATATTTATTTCTAAGTAAAGACATAAGCAATTTGGGCCCGCATGTAAATGTTTTATGATAATATTCAATGAGCATTCAACAACACGATCGTGATGAGAGGTAGGATATATGGATATTTGTAGTCGAAGTGCTCGCTAGAGTTTGAGTCGGCCTCCGACGAATAACACCCTTTTATCTATGAAAGATCTAAGTTTAACAAGCGCTGAGGAACTAGGTTTATTATTTTTAAGTTCTCCAAATCTTCAGCGAAATGAAAATATTGTACATAATATGTTTATTTTCGGCAAATTGTAAGTCGAACTCGAAATAAATGTAAAAATAGGAAGTTTTATAAAGGATGTAATTTACACTATTATTCTCAATAACTTGGGCCACGATGATACGCGTTGAATGAGTTCACACAGGTGATTCAGTCAAGTCTGTGGTAAGTACAAGCTCGGCGGACCTTTGTTCTGATATATCTTCGATGGGCTTATTGCGATCAAAGGTATTGATAGGCCACCAGAGGGACTACAAGAAGCCCATGGAGGACCGTTGTACCATAAAATGGTGTTTGATAAGATTAGCCCGAGTAAGACCACGACAAGCAATCTGCTGGATTCTCGGAGCCTGCTACGTGATAGAACCATTAGCGGGTATAAGCTCGGTAAGTTTAAAGCAGTGGAATTACTGAATTACAATCAGCTGACTAGGGGTCAATGTACGCGAACGCTGAATTCGCGCGGCCTGTAACTAGCGATGGTACCACAATACATAATAATTTACAACACTTGTCTAAATACCTAACTTATCTACTTAACCTACTATTTTGCCACTATGCTTGTCTCCACGTAGCCACTTTAATTCAAATTCACAGGTTAAATAAACCAAATAACTGGTTCGATTCCTCGCTAATGAAAAAATACTTAAATGAAAAGTTAACAAGGTTAGAGTTATGCGTTTTTATTCATCGGTATGTTTATTATTCTGATGTATTCAGTTATGTACCTATTCAGATCAGTTCAGTGTTATTTAAAAAAAATAGGTATGAAACAGCTTACCGCTCTAAATCCTCCGTGCGGCTCAAATTGTGCTCCATTCATTTCGAGGCAGATGTGGGCTCGGTGTTGCGTCTCCTCATGGCAGGGGCATTATCGTGTGGTCTTCGACACAGTCCGCACGTAGTTTGTCGAAAACATCCACGATCCTTGGCGCATTTCGTCAGCACTATCACACCTCACGATTAAAACCCTTTCTTTCACATACCCCCACAGAAAGAAGTCTAACGGGGTCAGATCTGGTGAGCGAGGTGGCCAAGCGTGTGGTCCTAGTCTGCCAATCCAGCGATCATCAAATAATTCGGTAAGGCGCTCACGGACGAACCTCACGACATGGAGTGCACCATCA